>LPNX010162860.1:0-31158 GCA_001517045.1 Pseudotsuga menziesii
AGATATATATTCACAAAATTGTATCAATTTAATATGTGAATAATTAAACTAGTGTATTAGTTTTCAAAAATAAAAAAGAAACAATTTTGCATACATAATATTTTTAAAACACTTTATAATTGTTTTTAATATATTTTTTAAAATTAATAAAAACAACAAAATTAAAATTAATATAACAAATATTGATGCAACATTTACAAATATTAACGATTTTTTTTTTCACAACCACATTTTAGAATGTTTACAATGTTTGATAACACAACTAATGTTTACTTCGATTACATATATACTGTTTATTTTATCAATGTTTAAATTATAACATATATACGGTTTACTTCATCAATGTTTAAATTATAACATATATATTGTTTACTTCACCAATGTTTATATTAACTTATATTTCATCAATGTTTAAATTAACTTATATTGACAATGATTATTACTTAAATGATGTGGTCAATACATGCAATTTCAAAATCCAATGGCTCCCTTAAATTCATATATACTACTCAAAATATTCCCATGGCTCCCTTAGCGCCACTCAAAATAAAAAGATATCCTTGAAAGGTGCTATGTTATAACTTGAGTGGTTTCCCTAAGACTTAGATAATTAGAATCTTCCTTTATGGCCTAAGTATTAGGTTTTCTCCTCCAATCTTTCTCTCACATCCAAAACCTATACATAATGTTAAACAACTTCTTAGTGTCATCAACATCCCACTATTAGATGAAAGGTATCTTTCAAAGGCCATTTATGGTGGGTTGAGGTGTTGTTCTTGGCCCTCTATGCATAAAAGTTTCTTTTATATTTTATTTGTAAACCATGTTGAAAGCCTTCTAATGTAATTAATATCCCCATTAAGAGGTGAAATATTCTCTTAATAGGTTGTGTATGGTGATTCAAGCCATTCATATGGGCCTTGCATGTATAGAATGCGCCTGTATGGCCTACGACCTAAGTGTCATGTATTTACTATGTCAAAATCAAATCACATATTTTGTTTGGGAGGAAAATATTAAAAAACTCAAATATGCTCTCAAATACTGGGCTAAGACCCTAAAGTCCCCTCTCAAGCAGAGATTGGAATCCTAATAGATTTTGGAGAAACACCAACTCCAGCTCAAAGTTCAAACACTTGATTCGGAAATTCTAGAGAAGCAATCCATGCTCAAATTCTCCCTCCACTCAGCCTGTTGATTGGAGGAGTATTAATGAAGAAAAAATACAGAAGTCTCTGGTTGCAGGATAGGGATAAAAATACCATTTTTTTCCACAAGCAAGCATAGGGACGTCAATAGTTTAAATTTGTCAAGGAAATCCATGTTCAAGATCAAGCAATTAGGGATTTTGAAGGAATCAAGCAAGCAACACATTTATAGTTCAGGGACATTTACATAGAAGAGATGCCTCCCTCTACAAAATTCTGCCCTCCAACTCTAAATTTGATCCCCTTTCAGGTTAGCTAGGCAACAAAAAACTTGCTCATTGCTTGAGTCTCTAAAAAATAAATTAAGAAACCTTTAACTAATATGGAACCAGATAAATCCCTAGGTCCAGATGAATTTATGGCTAGATTCCTCAGAACCTGTTGGAAGACAATTAAAAATGATCTCCACAATATGGTTATGAAATCTCAGGTTTGTAACAATATTGGTGGTAGCACTAACTCAGCGTTTTTGGCTCTCATTCCTATAGAAAAATGGGTCCTCTCCTTTTATCGTTTCAGACCAATCTCTCTCTACAATACTGGCTATATAATTATCACCAAAGTCATGGATAACAAACTAAAATGTATCCTTCCTCCCATCATCCTTGAGGATCAAGGGGGTTTCATTAAATGGAGGCATATTGCTGAAAACAATATTCTCATTCAAGAGGAAATCCACTCCAGACTTCAGCGGTGTGAAAAAGGTATGGCCATCAAATTGGATTTAGATAATTCTTTTGATAGAGTTAGGCATGAGTTTATGTTTCATTTCATGCATTTCTTTGCTTTCGACTCTTCCTTTATAATTTGGTGAAAGCCTGTGTTGGAGGCCCTTGGATTTCCCCTCTAGTCAGTGGAGGGGAATCAGGTTTCTTTCAAGCCTCCCAAGGTCTTTGTGAGGGATATCCCCTCTCCCCTCTTCTCTACGCTATTAAAGCTTCAGTGCTAAGCTACCAATTGGACTAGATCCAACTTCAACAAGAGCTTATGGGTCTTTGTATAGCTCTTGGAGTCAAGGATGTCAGCCATGCACAATTCGTTGATGATACTATTCTCTTGGGTGGAGCGAGCATCTACTCGGTCATAAATGTCAAAAAAGAATTAGATATATATCAAGAAGCATCGGGCAACAAAATCAACTATAGGAAAATTCAAATATATTGTTGAAATTGTACTCCAAAAGATATGTTATGAATATCCATAATTATGGAAATAGAAGGGAAACATAAATGGGATTATTTCAAATATTTAGGAATATCTATTTTTAAAGAAGCTCCAAAATCCTCCAATTATCTTCCTTTGATAGACAAAATAAAAGCTAGAATAAACACTTGGGGTTCCTCTTGGATAAATATAGCTGGGAATGTTATGCTCATCAAATCAGTCCTTTCTAGAATTCATATCTATCAAAGTTCATTCCTTTTGGCTTCGAGAGGTATCATCTCAAAGATTGAGGTTATTCTAAGGCGTTTTCTCTAGAAAGGATGAAAACAAAATGAAAACAAGCTTTTGTTGGGGGGAAATCTCAAGACCAATTTCAAAAGGACGCCTCCAAATTCGTGACCTCCAGATTCAAAATTTAGCCTTAAGGGCTAAGCTTCTATGGAATGTGATTTTAGAAAAGAGTTATTTTGGAATAAGCAAGCTATTTGGAAAAAATACTTCTCTGGAACTCGGAGAAGATGTCTAGACACTCCCCCCTAGAGTCACAAAGGGATCACCATTTTTTTCCATATGTCTGAAGGCCCATGGATTCTTCTCCCATGCTCTCACATGCATCCTGGGAAATGGGAAACAAACCAGAATTTGGGAAGACTCCATTTTGGGGGACCCGCCTCTAGATTCTACCCCTAGCAGTTCTCAAATTAAATCCTTCCTTCATGCTCAAAATATTGCTACTCTCTGGGAAATATCCTTCTGGAACATTGATGGCTCCAAGGATTGGAAATAATGGAACATACCAAAATACCCTCCACATCTAATTAGTCAAAATTTAACTTTTCTCTCATCCCTTCAAGGGAAGTCCCTGGTAGCAAATAACCTCAAAGACACCCATGGCTAGGGTAACAAGTTTGGTCTTTACTCTGTTGCTGCAGGTTATAAGATTCTCAAATAAGCTCCTGGTGTTCATGACAACCCTTCAATATGAAAAGGTGTTTGAAAAGTAAAAAGTCTTCCCAAAGTAGACTTATTTACCTGGACCTTAGCTCATAATATTATCTTAATGGGATGTAATATCCAGAGAAAAGGCTGGTGTTATCTCCTAAATAAATTAGTCTTCAATAGGTCAAACTCAGAAAATTTATTTTTGCATAGTGATCAAGATTTCAGTGCACATTATGAAATATTTTTGTGTGTTTAATAAATTTGGAATGCCTTGTACTCTATTTCTTCATAAAATTCAAAGTTTAGCTTTCGGTGGCTTAGGAGAACATCTCAACGGTTCATTAGCCACCGAAAATCCTAGCTTTTGGCAGCTTGAAAATTGGACTTAGGACTACATTAACCATCGAAAGCTCATTGACTCCGTTTTTTAATGAAATTTTTGAAGAGCAGCTTCCGGTGGCTTAGGTGAACATCTCAAAATTCATTAGCCACTAAAAATCCCAGCTTTCGGCAGCTTAAAAATTGGATCCAAGATTACCTTAACCACCGAAAGCTCCAAAAGAGGAAAATAGTTAGCACATCCATAAAAATTAACCACCATCAGCATGAGGAGTGCCACTATCAAGCACTTAACCACCGAAAAGGCTGGCACTACAAAAAATCATGAGTTGGTAAAGAAGAGGTCGTTATTAAACCGAAGTGATTGATAAAAGACCCAAACCCTTGCTAACCTCCACCTGTCCCATGACTGCAATCGAACCACCACAAAGCATTGAGTTCCAGTTAAAATGATTACTACACTGGCCATCTCGCGGGTCTCATCAGAATTGACTGTCACCCTGATCAAGTACCAATCTCCTATCAACCCCTCAAAATCAACAACCTCTCCTCAATCCATTCCATATTTTCCTACATGCATCCTCACTGATCCAAGCCCTCCCTGAATCCAGCACGATAATCTCTTTCCCCAGGGTTTGAATTTTGATTTTGCAGGTACAAGAAGAGCAGTCTAGAAATGAAGAAAGGAGGAGGACCTTCCCTCAAAAAGGAATTGGGTGACATTGGCTATCTCAAGTCACACCCAGAGGTATGCCAAATCTTCAAAGACTCAGGTTGCTACAGGTTCTGCAAGAAAATTCAGGGATCCCACCAGCAAGTGGGAGAAGCCTTTGCTCTCTCCTTTGATGGCTCAAATGCATTGATATGCAGAGAAGAGTTCTAGGTTGATGAGGATCTAATAGCAGAAGTAACAGAACTCCCAAGGACTAGGTTGATGAGGCTGGTGTTATCTCCTAAATAAATTAGTCTTCAATAGGTCAAACTCAGAAAATATGGCTGGTGTACCTAGTCTTCAATAGGTCAAACTCAGATGCCTTCCATACCCAACACTAGGTACACATTAGTCCTAGTGGTTGGGTATGGAAGGCATGTGTACCTAGTCTTCAATAGGTCAAACTCAGATAAATTAGTCTTCAATAGGTCAAACTCAGCAAATAATAATGAAGATATGCAGAGAAGAGTTCTAGGTTGATGAGGCTGGTGTTATCTCCTAAATAAATTAGTCTTCAATAGGTCAAACTCAGAAAATTTATTTTTGCATAGTGATCAAGATTTCAGTGCACATTATGAAATATTTTTGTGTGTTTGATAAATTTGGAATTCCTTGTACTCGATTTCTTCATAAAATTCAAAGTTTAGCTTTCGGTGGCTTAGGAGAACATCTCAACGGTTCATCAGCCACCGAAAATCCTAGCTTTTGGCAGTTTGAAAATTGGACTTAGGACTACATTAACCACCGAAAGCTCATTGACTCCATTTTTTAATGAAATTTTTGAAGAGCAGCTTCCGGTGGCTTAGGTGAACATCTCAAAATTCATTAGCCACTAAAAATCCCAGCTTTCGGTAGCTTAAAAATTGGATCCAAGATTACCTTAACCACCGAAAGCTCCAAAAGAGGAAAACGGTTAGCACATCCATAAAAATTAACCACCATCAGCATGAGGAGTGCCACTATCAAGCACTTAACCACCGAAAACACTGGGACTACAAAAAATCATGAGTTGGTAAAGAAGAGGTCGTTATTAAACCGAAGTGATTGATAAAAGACCCAAACCCTTGCTAACCTCCACCTGTCCCGTGACTGCAATCGAACCACCACAAAGCGTTGAGTTCCAGTTGAAACTATTACTGCACTGGCCATCTCGTGGGTCTCATCAAAATTGACTGTCACCCTGATCAAGTACCAATCTTCGATCAGTCCCTCAAAATCAACAGCCTCTCCTCAATCCATTCCATATTTTCCTACATGCATCCTCACTGATCCAAGCCCTCCCTGAATCCAACACGGTAATCTCTTTCCCCAGGGTTTGAATTTTGATTTTGCAGGTACAAGAAGAGTAGTCCAGAAATGAAGAAAGGAGGAGGACCTTCCCTCAGACAGGAATTGGGTGACATTGGCTATCTCGAGTCACACCCAGAGGTATGCCAAATCTTCAAAGACTCAGGTTGCTACAGGTTCTGCAAGAAAATTCAGGGATCCCACCAGCAAGTGGGAGAAGCCTTTGCTCTCTCCTTTGATGGCTCAAATGAATTGATATGCAGAGAAGAGTTCTAGGTTGATGAGGCTCTAATAGTAGAAGTAACAAAACTCCCAAGGACTAGGGAGAAATGGTTCAAAACCACCATCACGAAGGATTTGGAATTCAGGTCTTACTTGAAGCCTGAGCATAAGAATGTTGTATGGAAGAAAAGCATCCCTTCAGCCTGGTTTGAGGAGAAGTGGCAGCAGTTGTTGAAAGAAATCCTGGTCTATATTACTTGTGAGCGAAGGTATAACAGGGTGATGATATACCACTTTAAGTTAATGAACCATTTCACTGGAAGGAGCCCACTGAACCTGCCTTTCTACCTACACAAGAACCTGACCAATATGGCCCATCAGGTTAAAGCCCAACCCACCAAAATTGCAGGCAGGCTATCCCATCATGGCCTGATAAAGCTCATTGTCCTAGAACTGCTACAAAGAAGAAACATAGCATGGACTTACTTCCTATTTTGGAATGAGTTTGAGACAGGATTGGAGCTAGAAGACAAAGGGAAGTATCCTTTAAAGAAGTCCACCACTCCTAGGAGTGGTAAGAGGAAGAAAAGGGCCATCTCTCCAGTGGCAGTGGATCAGGCCTCTCCAACTCCTAAGACCAACAAAGCCAAGAGAAATATGGATTTAAGTAGAAAGGCAGAGGAAGTTTCAGCACCAGACATAAATATACTCAACCTACCTTACTCAGACTCTAAACATGAAGAGGAATAGGAAACTAACTTAGAAGATCACTTTCAAGTAGGGCAAGAGGTGTTTCCCTCACCTACACCAAGGGAGGGTTAAGGTGAACTAGTGGCAGATGGTTCCTCTAGCAAACCTAGGTCCCAGAGAATCAACCATCTATTAAGGAAAGTATATGAAATAGAGGTATTATAGAGAGAAATAAAAAGAACTAATGCAAGATTAACCAAAAGAAATACTGAATTGCATGATTCTCTTCTAGAAATGAGAGGGATGTATATCCTGCTGCACAAAAGAAATCTGAGATTAATGAAGGACAATGCCAGGCTCTACAGGATGATCAGACTGTCGAGGCCGCAAATGAAGAATTCAAACCCTAAATCTCAATCTCACCTTGCGCTAGAAACCCTAGTAGAGGTAGCAATAAGCCTTTGGGATCTGGAGGCAACCTGTGATGCTGCTGCTATTCCAAACCCTATGCAGGTTGCAGAAATACCAAAAGGTCAGAATTGAAGCTGTAAAAGGGTGATTAAAATTTTGATTAAATTTTGAAGAAACAAAGCTTTCGGTGGCTTAGGTGAATGCCGCAGCTGTTCATTAGCCACCGAAAACAGAGGTTTCGACAGCTTACAAACCCAAAATTTTTCTTTCTTAGCCACCGAAAGAGCAGAACAGTGCAGAAAGGCATGCTTCCACACAGAACCAACTTTGGTTGATTCAAACATCTCATGGATGAGTTATGAAGTTGAAAATTAATTAAAGGCACTAGTAGCTTGGGTCTATTCTAGTTTTGAAGGTGCTAGCGAGGTGAAGTGGGTCACAAACCCTACCTACTTTGACAAACTGTGACTTGTCTTCCAGATAGTAGGTCCTAGTTCTACTTCAGTGACCACTGCAGTTATTAAAGAGTTCAAGGAGTGAGAAAGTGTTGGAGTTAGGTAGATTAGCACTTAAGTTAGGTTTTTGACCTAATTTTTTCAAAACAGTTATGTTTATCTATTTTTAGTAAATTCGATCCAACTTTTTAGGATCTGAAATAAATTTTGTAAAGGCTATAAAGCTTGTGACTAATGTTGAAGAAAAGGTTTGACTTCAAAGACTTTTAGACCCTTATTGTAATCAAGATTCTCATGCTATTCATCATTTAATATAAGATCTTTTTTCCATTATATGTTCAGGTTCCATCTCTTTTATGTTTTTTACTTGTGCTTGGATGTTTGATTCAGGTTTTTCTTTTTGTCTAATACCAGATAGCTGTCATCCTATCACTGTGTTGATGAGTTGAATTGCAAGTATAGTTCCTTGTATGATTATCCATTCATATGTGATTGCTTTATATATGAATCTGCCAGCATAGTGAGTTCTTCATTTATTCACCTTATTATAAACCCTATGAAAATTGATAGTTAGAAGCCTTATCTATTTGATTGAGTTTTATGCATGTCTTGAGTGAGTGAGGTCTTATAGGTCATCTAACTTGATGCATTTAGTAAACCATTGAAGAAATATTGAAGTTACCAGGCATCCTCGAGCTGCAACCTAGAGGAGTTTCCTGGAGAGCTAACAAATTGGCGTCGTTGCTGGGGAGAGGATATTGAAGCTCAGCTTCCTTGGGGGATGACATAGGTCCTACTTTAATGATAGACAAAGTATGGAAACTATTTTGGTTGTAATCATCTATCTGGAAACTCCATTGGAATAAGGTGTCTTCTAGAAGACCAAGTACCAAAGCAAACCCTCAAGGGCCACCAGTGACACTTGTTTCATATATGGAAGAGATTATAAGAAGAGGAAGGGCTTCACTAAGACAGACCTATAGAGCTGCAAGGGAAGCTACATCAGGTATTTCCAGAGGTATTTCCACTATTATATCAAATAGACCTCCATTTCAATCTTCTTCTGCAGAAGTATCTAGTTCTCAGAAATTTATACGCAAATCAAAAAATTTTAGGGTTGAGGAATATTCAAGCACTGTTGCTTATGAATATCTCATCCCTGGAAACTCCACTGAGGTAGATATACCACCAATGCTTTCTCAAATACTACCCACACCAGTAGCATCCCCTTCAGCCTTTTCCATACGCACATCCAATATGGCTTCCCCTCTAACCAAGATGGAAAGGACCCTTATTTCCAAATATGCCCTTCTAAATTTTCCTAACTCCCTCTATGCCATGCCTATTGGAGATTATCTAAAATATATGCCAAAGTTTACTGGGGAGGGAGATTTCACAATTGAGGAACACTTAGAGGCATTCTACAGTTATGTTGAGAATATAAACATTCAACAAGAGGATGTGTGGACAAGGGTTTTTGTGCAGAGTTTGGATGGTCAGGCTAGGAAATGGTTCAAAGAGTTTCCTATTGAATCAATAGAAGGCATTGAAACCCTAGATGACATATTTTTGAAGCATTGGGGAGAAAGAAGGGACCACCTTTACTATATCACTGAATTTATCAATCTAAGGAGAGAGAATGGTGAGTCTGTTTCCAATTTCACAAAAATATTTAATAAAATGTTTAGCAAGATCCCTGCTGAGATCAAGCCAACTGACACTTCAGCAAAAATCACTTATGCCAATGCCTTTGATTCTGAGTTCTGTCTTCTTCTCAGAGAAAGAAGATCTGCGTGTCTGTCACTCATGCAAGATGTTTCTCTTGAAGTTGAGTCCAATATCATTGCAACTCAAAAGGTTAAGGGAAAAATGGACAGGAAGGAGCAACCCTCAGATCCTCTAGGGGCTTCTTCATCAGAGAATAAAATGGAGAAAATGGCCAAAATGTTGGACAGTTTGATAGCTGAAATGTCTAGACTTAAAGACTGAGGGAAAATACTTGTGAGGGGTAAAGGGCCAAATGATTTTGTTCCCAGAAACCCGAATTTTGTCCCTTATAGAAGAAATAACCCACCAACTCAGATCCTTCAAAGGGATAGGAATCAAGCTGAGGATCAAAGAATTATATATCCTTTCCAAAATGTTGTGATAGAAGAAGAACAAGAGTTTGCTCAGGAAGACGGGGAGGTAGAAGACAATATCAATTGTATGGAAGATGAAGTTGATGTCTCTTTATTGACACAAGCAGACTATGAGGAAGCCCTCATGAATGAGTAGATCATGGAAGAATCCTTATATTAGGAAGATGACCAAGAAGGTTATAATTTGAGATCCAGAATTGTTGCTCCTATGAAGAAGAGTCCTTCCCCTACAAAGCATCCTGCTCCTCCTGCTAAAAATATTGCTGCTCCTGCAAAGAAGATGTCTTCTCCTCCAAAATAGCAGCAAAGACCATTACAGCTATCATCCCAGGATCCTATTCAATTCAAATCCCCACCACAAGAGGTAAGAACTTCTGAAAAAATTATCCTATTCTTTCAATCTCGAGTCAAAAATTCAGAAGTTAAAAATCGCTTTTCCCTTGATAGAGCTTATGAAGAATGGTGCCTTCAAATCATCCAGACTGAAATCTCTTCAGCCAATGACACCCATAGATGCTGACTTTGTGAACTTGCAAGATGATAAGCCCACAGTAATCCTAGGTCCTATGATGGAAGATCTAGATGAGTCTTGCCACCTTTCTACATATCTTTGAACATCCATGACAAGATCCTTCACAACTGTTTCCTTGACTCATGAGAATCCCATAACCTAATGCCAAACGCAGTGATGGATTAGCTTGGCCTCAACATTACAAAAACCTACCATGATCTGTTCTCTTTTGACTCTAGGAAGGTCAAATGCATGGGACTCATCAAAGACCTCATCATAAACCTCTCCCAGCTGCCTTCAAAAATCATAGTGATGGACATAGTAGTGAATGAAATCCCACCTATGTTTGGCCTCCTTTTGTCTCGCTCATGGAGTAAAAGGTTGGGTGGTACCCTTCAAATGGACCTTACAGATGCTACAATCCCAATGTTTGGAGGGGAGACCAAGAGACTCTATAGAGAGAACCAGTTCATCTATATCATCAGTAATGCCAAGAACTCTATAAATCATCCCATCTATGCAGTAGACACATACTTTGGGGCATGCATCCTGTAGATAGATGATTCCCAACCAACATCCATGCAGCTTACAAATCCTACCTATTAGCCACCTGAGGAAGTAACCACACTCAACACTCAACAAACAAGACAAGCATGCTATATAATTGTGTTAGACCTACTCTAGCATATATAATCAATAACATATAAGCATTTAAAAGCATTCATGGATTCAATACTCATTTAAATACACATTATTCGATAGGAAAACATATTTCTATTAATATAAATCAGAGATTACAATAGTGACAACCTCTGTCGGCACATCTGCGAATCCGAGAAATTGAGTTCTTCACCTGGGCCTCCACCACTTCAATCCTCCATCTCTCGATAGCAATCTCATAAGCAAAGGAAATATTGGGAAGAACACAAAGTTCTCCAAGGGACAAAGGGATGCAGACTCAAGTATAAGCTCCAACAACAATGGACTATAGTTTTCTTGCTCTTCAATTCCTCTCCTTTCAATGTATCCAAAGGGTTCCTTATACAGTTCTTTAATGGGGTAATGGAAGGTCAAATCCGAGTGATCTCAAGGAATATGGAAGGTCAAGAGACAAGTGACTCGGATCCACATCAAGGAAAACTCCAAAATCATTTGGCCTTTTGCACACATCCCGATGTACGCAGGTTTAAGGGTCAAATCCGCGTATATACACGAGAAAGGGATTAAAAGTCACGTATAGCAAATAATGCATGTTTTCAGGGATGATCTTGGAAACATTAAAGGTACAAAAATGGTCCATGGGGTATAAATAGTCTGCAGAGGGACAGGGAAGGCCATAAAGGTGTGATCCACCATGTGTGGTAAAATTAACTGTAACAGATGCCCCCTAATGTGTGAGGTCATAGGGGTGATACCATGGCCGGAATACATTATAAGTCCAGCCCAGAAGTGGAGTGATGAAGAACCAGGTGGAAGAACTAGCCATCCAACAATATAATACAATAATCAAAATCTGCACATAACTGCAAGTAGATATAGCAGTCCCAGATACATAAGAGTACAATGGCCATGAATAGGCATGATACAAAATATGACATGTGTGGTCATCGCCACGTACAATATATATAGATCAGAATCTCCATGATGAAGATATATAAAGGATCATGATGTCCATCAACGCTGAAGATATATAATGGATCAAGATCTCCATAGTGGCTGAAGATATCTGACATAGACTAGAATCAAGTCACGAGAGTTGAAATCTCATGAACATTGGCACGATCAAGGAGGTAGCATATATGAAATGCCACCAATCTGAAAGGTCTTCTACACAATCCGCTACGAGTACATGTTCTACTATGTGAATAGAGGTGTCGAGGTTGAACATAGTAGTCCATCGTCTGATTACCGGTCATTAATGTATACCGTTAATAGACGCGAGATCACCCACCGATAATGAAAATGGGAATCAAGGTACTAGAGTGCAAACTAACAAGTGTGAATAAATGTGTTGAGGTCGAACACTTTAAAGGTTCCATCGATCAGGGGACATTTTTGTATTCCCAAAACTGTCGATGGAAATAGAACCTGCCAATGATGACTGCAAGTCTCAAGGCACTCAAAAATGACTCTAGATTCCTATCCCAGAATAAATGATTTGAAGTCGATGGGATGAAATCCGTTGGAAGGAGGGCATTAATGTATCCCTCATGATCCAACATGAGGTACTCAACAAAGCTGTATAATGTGGAAGGACTCGATCATAATGTGCATGAACTAGTACCGGGAATGGACGACATGCAAAGTCAAGAGAACTGAGGAATGGCCAACTCAGGTTTCAACTTCCTTCGAATAAGAGCATAAAGGATAATGGTGATTGAATGTAGGCAACATAGAATCAATATACAAAACTGGGACATCTCTACGACAGAGGAGGCATCGACAGAGGCTCCATAGGGACTAGAAGCTTAACCAGTCGGTGGAGATAAACTCAAAGAAACGAATACATCTCCTAAAGTCAAACTATTAACCCAACCAACAGATGTGATATATAGTGCTTTGTTCAAAGGCGACATGATTCGACTGCTGCCAAAGATAACATCTTTTCCTATCCGGCTTTTTGGTTTTTTGATTTTTTTGGACTTTTTCAAATATTTTGAAAAGCTTGAAAAATAATAAAAGTTCTTTATAGTTATAGACTAGGAGGAGACGAGTGTCAAGGGGAAATCAAACTAGTTCCAAGCAGTGGAACATACCTATGCTCAATGCAAGGAAACATGTGTAGGATAACGATACTTGGGGGAAAGTCCCCTCCTGGTAAAAAATGGGGAATCAAGATGCAAAAGATATGTAAAATGGCTCTACTTGGCTAGACACGAGACAAGATCAGGCTATATAGCTGATAATCAAAGTCAGGGAAGCCTGCATAAGGCTCAATAAGGTAAGAAAAAATCATGATAATGCAATTACAACTTGACATAAGGGAGTCCTGGGAAAAAAGGCCAGCAAAAAGATCAAGAGGACTATGAAGCTCTTGCTCAAAGTCATGGTGGTACTATATAAAGGACTCCTGGACCTAAGAGATGACTCACATCATGGGTACCAAATGCAAAGGGGAGCTAACTAGGACACCCATGTATAGGAAAGCTCTACCATTCACATAGTACCACTTCTAACAATAGCATGAAGGTTCCGTGATACCATGGAATGGGTTCGCACCTGAGTTTAAAATGAAACAGTCATAAGGTCATGCAAAACGCAAGCGGATGTGAAATCCTAACCTATATGCCAGTTTAGACATGATACCTGTGATACGAATGAACGGGTCGAAACCTTGAAGAGAGTGTACAAAAACTGGACCCTACATGACAACCATATTAGCCCAAAACAACCCAAAATAGTCAATAAAGAATCCAAACTATAGGGAATAGGGAGGAATTATCATGACAAATAAATTCAAAGGAAATAGTATGGTGGACGATGGGCCATAAAAAGGAATGTAAAGTGTAGACCCAACGTTCACGTATCCACTACCACCCTCGTGAGGGTGACCATTGGTGTAAATACTGAGTGAAGGGAATAAAAAACCTCAACAAATGGAGTAGAGGACGGAATATGACCATTCCCAAATCTATGAGCACGGTAAGGGGTTTTGATTCCCCCAAGTCTGATACCAGGGTCCGTACTAGGACCAAGGATAAGTGATAGGATACAAGGCATACCGAAAATAAAAGGACCCAAACTCAATAGAGCATAAATATGCTCAAGTAACCACGATCCCAAAGGCCAACTAGCGCACAAAGAGCACACTCCTAAGAAAATCTACAACCAAAATACAAGCAAGGCAAGGGGAGGATATGTGAGCTCCCGAATGAAGCAGGTATGTCTCACCTAGGAGAGGCTTGAAACTCCCATACACTACAAGTGGAGGTACGTAACCAATTATAGTGGCCCTCAGCTTCAACACATATAGAGATTGTGTTGTCCGACCCCTACCTGGGCAGATCAGCTGCAGAATAACCTCTGCGAAGTACCCCCTCGATAACCTCGGTAAAGCAACTAAGGCCACCTCAATATAATCAATGCTCAGGAGGACAGTAGCAGGAGGGATTGACCATATGGGTAGGGTAGCAAAGCCCAAAACTCTCGAAAGAGCCCCCAGATACGAATATAATCCTGTAAATATCTCCGGTGCTACTCAATTATGACCAGGGGTCATCCCAATCAGTAACCGCTCACCCTGCCTCATGTTTAACTCCCTTGTAAGAGGAGGATCCTAAGAAACACTAATTATATAAAGGATTTTCACACTCTCACCTGGACAGACACCTAATTGTTTCATTTAGTGTTCTTGGAGAATTAACTCACAATGAACTATTCCAAGACCCTAAAACGTAATCCTTTTGGTGCACCCTGTTAGTGCCAGAAATTGTTCTCAGACTACTAAAGAAGAAGCCAACACAATCTCATAAAATAAAACTAAGTAAAAAAGGTTTTTAGGGTTTTGATTTTAAAAACTTCATCAGCAAGGAGGAAATAAACATCCACAAGCTAATACAGAATTGAATCATGCAAGTTGGATAAACTAGGGATCAAACACATCCCAATAAGCCATAAACATTACACATGAAATACTAATTTCACCCATAGGCTACAAGCATTTACATGAATAAACCTTTAAACAGGAAATGGAATTGTCAACTGAGCAATCAACCAGATCAGAAATGAAAAAGCATGACAGGTAAAAGGGCTTATCAGTTTATATATAATCAATAACAGTCATCCACTTACATAAGAGTTATAAATGCTATCTTAAGAAATCAAAGCTCCAAAAGCCTCTCCTTGAGTGAAAAATCCCACCACAAAACTGTATGTTTGTCTTCATTTTATCATTACAAAGGTAAAGTAGTTCCATAACTACCTTCTAAGTCAAAATTTGAAACAGTTACATCAATTAGTTACATGATAACTCAAAATCTTTAAAGAAAATTAACCCAAAAATAACAAATTGAATTTGGGGAAATTTGGCGAATTTCTGAAAATTTGGGTCTCAAAGACGCCTTCATATCTCTCGATCCGGGAAACCCGTACAAAAACTGAGAGAGGTTTTTTTAAATGAGTCGATTATGAATAAAAAATTCTCTTGGTTTTTCAAAATTTCTCTTCAATTGATTGGAATACGTTCTGAAAATTTGTGACTAAAACAGGAAATTATTAAATAATTCAAACCCTGAAAATAGGCCACAAAGATGAATTTGAATCTCTCAAACGATAATAGTTGTTGCAAAACTGAGAGATTTTTTTGGGAATGAGTCTGTTTTGGACAAATACCTCTTTTGGTTTTCCCTAATTCATTTCCATGTCCTCGTAATCTGATCCCAGTGATAATGACAAAAATAGGAAAAACAGAGCTGCTATAGGAATCTCCTCATGAAAATATTTGACAAAGGACTAAAAAATGAGAGTTAGATTATAAATCAAAACTTGGAATAAACTTGTATTATAAGTTTTTGAAAGCTTAAAGATGTACATATTAACTAATAAGCCCAAAAGGCAAACCTTAAAACTAAAATAATGAAATAATTCAACCATTAAAAGCATTACATCCAACCAAAAATATTGATTGTCAAAAATTCTTAAAATCAACATAAAATGTAAAATCATTTAAAACCAATGGTTGAAAATTAGGACAAAAAGAATAGATGAACTAAGAACACGATCTATTTATAATGTAACACCCCGGTTTTGACCCCGTTTGCATGATGTATATAATGTAATTAATCGTGGCGAGGAGCTAAAGGCAAAAGCCCCACCATCGATTTGGTTGTGTATGTTTCAGCAATGGGGATAGTTGTCGATGGTATATCGTGCTATCCGGCACATTATAGTTTGCATCATGTAAACACACACATCAATTAATAATAAACCCACAACCAGCTACGACAGTGTAACGTTAAAATGAAAAGGGCATGATTCCAAAGGATAAGGGTGTGGGGGATGTCAAACCTTTGTCTATGGGGGGGGAAACCTAGGTGTTACCACCTTGTTTGATTTTCCATCTTCCCTTGTCTCACCTAACCACTGTAATGTCTTGTTGAGTAGTTGGGGGCAGTTATTGCTGAGTAGTGGTGGGTGTGGCAGGACTGCTAGTGCTTGCCCATGTGCCCACTCCACCAGCAAACTCTCCTCTTCACTCACGTGGGGCAGAAGAAACACTCTCCATGAGGCCATTCTCCCAATGGTCGGTTCATCCTCATGCGGGGATCATTGTCTGTCCACTCTCACGCAAGGACAGTCGCTCCCTTCTCCTCACGCACAGGAATTATGCATTGGTTTTTCCTCATGCAGGGAGCAGGAGAAATCGTGGCTGTCACTCAGGATTTTTGGGTGCAGGAGCCATTTCACGCTCATGGCTGTGTGTTCCATACCAGTTTCGGTGATATGTGTATGTCCCCTTGCCAATTGTGGTCTGCTTTTGTGTTTCCCTCTATCAATGCTAGGAGCTCGTTCTCTCTCCCATTGCCAACCTGTGTAATGCTGCCGTGGTTTCATTGTGCGTTTGGGGCTATTGTCTTCCCGCTGGGTTTTCTTCCGCATCTGTCAGTTAAATTTTTCCCAGTCCACGCTAGGAGTTCGGTTTCTTATCCTTTGCAGACTATGTAAAGTTTCCATCGTTTTCATGGTGAGTTCGGGCTGTCGATGCACCCTGATTTTGGGTTGCTGTTGAGCTGTTTTGGCCACGCTAGGGCCAAGAACAACTCTAAGTTGTCTTGTGGCTTGAGCTGTGTTTCGCCTCTTGGTTGGGATTGTCACCCGGTCGTCTTTGCCTTCTTCACAGAGCTGTGAGTGGGTTGTTTTGCTTCGGTATGCAGTGGTTGGTCTTCGGACTATTGAGAGTGGGATTAGAGGCTGGGTATGCTTGAGAAGACTGGTGTTGAGGCCACCAGCTTAGCATTAGCCTTTCCTAGCTCCTTGATAACCTAGTAAATCCCTTCTGTGTGGGTTTGGCTGATTGGCAAACCTGGGCTAGGTGTAAGCCTTTATTGACCCTTATTCCTTGAGGAATCATGCTCAGCTCGAGGGTGGCAGTGTTGCTGAGAGATTGATGAGCACACTGGCCTATGGTTGGGTGGAACATTGCAACGACGTAGCTGGTTGCGGGGCGAGTTCTTCATCAAAATATAAGTACTGCTGACTATTTCATCTCTACAATTATATCTACTGTTCCATGAATTATGATGAACATGTTAAATTATGGAATGTGTGTGTTGCTTCTGCTGAATGTTGAATAACTGTGTATCTTTGTGTGTTTTATGCATCTTAGTATGCATTATATTAAGTTTCTTTAGTATCAGCATTTTTCCCTGTTCGTGTTCATGGGGGCTGTTTGCCCTTTTGTATTGGTGTTAGTTGTGTCATCTTGCCCGGTCGGAGGGTCGGGGACGTGACAGTGTGGTATCAGAGCTCATGTTGCAGCATGGGCCTGAATGGGCCATGGAAAATGTAGTGACAGAAGCATGGTTTCTTTCTTCCTAGCAGAGATCGGAAATGGATGACAAAAAACTTCCAGAAAATTGTCTAAGTGTTTGAACAGTCGGTTCATCGGAACGCTTAGTGGAACGGACTTCCGATGTAGCGGAAGAGCTAGACGAAAGCATACCTGATGGAGAACAGTGGGACAAAAAATTGCAGAAAATTTTCTAAGTGTTCAACGTCCGTCGGAAGAAAAAATTTGATCGAGCACCCGCTGTTGCGGATGGCTAGACAACTACGCGTCCGACGGGCCGAAAGTGTCGACTATCGAAAGCAAAAAGTTGTTCATGCGCCCGCCATTACGGAATTCTAGTGCTCTAGACTTTCGATGAGAAGAGACTGCCGATGCCAGTCAAAATAAGTTCATCGATCGAAAGAAGATCAAGGATCGTGTTCCGCCGTTGCGGCTGTTGAAGGAACTATTTCACCGACAGAAAGAAGGAAATGGAGCCGATGCCAACGAGGGAAATAAGCTGACAAAGAGGAAAAATTTTTAAGACTTTGAAAATTTGAAAATTCTTCTAAGTATGGAAACCATTGGCGAAAGTTAGTTGATTGAGCAGCTGATGCAGTGGCGGAGAAAGGAGGAAGTTTTTCCGAAGAGCTGGAAGCATCGGAAAAATTTAGACGATCGGGCAGCTGATGCGGCGGCGGATGGAAGAGGAAAAATTTTCGAGAATTTCCAGAAAAATTTAGAGGATTGGACCACCAACACGTCGGAGAAAATTAGAGGATCAGTCCACCGGTACGTCGAAAGCCAGAGGAGGATCAACCCGAAACATCGAAAAAAATTTAGTTGATTGGACCCCCGATGAGCGTCGGATGAAAGATGAAGATCATACCACCGGAGTGTCGAAAGCTTAGAGAACTAGCCATCTGACATGTAGAGGATTCGATCGCCGACAAAGTCCGGAAGCGTAGATGAATGGACTGCTAATAGGTCGGGAGAAATTAGTTGTTTCAACAGCCGATGAGTCGTTTAGCTGCAGAATCCATAGACGGTTTACTGCCCGACGTTGCGGATTCCTAAGGAACTATCCATCCGATGGATAGTGGTTCTGGTCGCCGACGCAGCGGAAAGGATTGTGGTTCGGATCACCGATACAGCGGAGAATTTAGTTTTTTTGACAGCCGAAATGTCGGACTGATAGTCAGGATGAGACCCGATTCTGCACAAGGAAATTTTGAGTTTTTCAAGTGGGATTTTCTAGCAGATTTCGACTTCTT
Source organism: Pseudotsuga menziesii (assembly GCA_001517045.1). Lineage (NCBI taxonomy): Eukaryota > Viridiplantae > Streptophyta > Pinopsida > Pinales > Pinaceae > Pseudotsuga > Pseudotsuga menziesii. Next base: position 18,843 of record LPNX010162860.1, read on the forward strand.
TCAGTGGGATTTTCAGCTGTCTTTCAGTGGATTTTTAGGTGGCTGAAGTTGGCACCCCAACCAAAATATAGTCGTGTGTAAAAATGCAAATATTTGGTGAAAATTGTCATTTTTAGAAGTGGTGTGGTTTTCACACCCGAGGTCGGAATGAAGCATGTGGATAGGCGTTGGAAAGCTTATCCAGTAGGGAACAAGGGAAAGTCACCAGAATCTGAGCATGGAGCAGCAAAGTGCTAATGATGGCCGCTGCTATCGAATGGACAAATCTGGAAAGTTTCATGCCCAGAGGTAGCAAGGACTATGAAGGCCAACCAGCTGTTGTGTGGAAGAGGAATTCCATGCAAAGATGAGGGATTTGAAAGGGAAAATTCCTTAAACCCTATCTTGCTAATTATAACTACATTTCCTAAGTTTTATACCTGAAATGTATGAGGATATGTTTTGCGTGCATAAGATATTGAGGATTATACATTTATAATGAACCACTAATGATAGTTATTGCATTGGTGTTGGCATTAGTGGAAAACCCAACGACAACATGGACCTAGCTGAATATGTTGTTGATGCTGATGAATGTGACTAGAAATCATCTGGAGAAAGGGATGAGGCAACCAGTCCATAATAAAAATTTGGTGAGCAAATTCTGTAATCTCCTGCAAGGACCAACCAAATTGGTCATGCCAAGGGTGTAAGTAGGACCCATGAAGGTAAGAGTTTGATTATGACAAACTCCAAGGAGTGGTAAAGGTAAGAGACCTCATACCATGTGGATATTTGAATATAGAAAGGTGTCATGTCTGTATATATTGATTGAGCTTAGTAGTCCAAGGAAAGTAAGTACTAATGATCTTGATTACAATAATGCATCCTATATGAAGTAGTCATGGTTAGGCCATGGTATGTTGAATGCATATTATTCCTGAATCAATGCAAGGTAGCATTGAATGGGTATGCATTAAAAAGATTTTTATAAATCTTATAGTCATGCATTGAATGGATGCCTATGAAGGGTGTGAGTGACTGATTGCATAAGTATAGGTGCAAATGTTTTGATGCATTGCATGAATGCATTGAGATGAATGTATGTGATATTATGAATAACTAATGGCTGAAATGATGAATTGATGACAATTCAGGAACCATTTCAAAGGATGTTATGAATGCAGGTTAGTAAGTGCATAAAGAGGATAGTCATGATCAATTGGCTACCGGAAATGATCTATGGAAGAGCAAGGTGGTACAAATGATACGCTTGTGAAGTAAGGAGTATCTAAACATTTCATTTAATTGTATGAATAATGTGAATATACCTTGGAAATGTTAGTATGATGATGATTGCATGAAGTAAATGAGTTTTGGTAATTTTGATATGACTAACAGCTGGAAGTATTTGAATTTTATAAATTCTGAAAATGCTTCAGTGATGGTTGTAGTAGTGAAAAGGTTATATGCATCTAGACTTACCAAGTGTTTGGTTGATTGAAGCTCAGGTTTCAGGTAGATTATTTAGAGCATGGCAATGAGAGTAAGACCATGACAAATGCTGGAATCTACCGTGTAAAAGAGCCAAACCTTATGAGAAGAGTCTCATGGCTGTGAAAATAGTTGGTATGCATAATGGGTTGTTAAATTTGAATTGTGAATTTCGGATTTAAGAAATTGCTGACAACTACTAATCACAATTGGCTTGCATAGAATTGTGTCAGGAGGATGCATTGTAAGTGGGTATTCATATTATGCTAGTAAGCATAAAACTATAAGGGGCATAGTGGTGCTACTTACAAGAGACCCACAAATGAGGATCACCTCATTGCTAAGCAAATCAATTTCTATAGTAGACAGAGTTGCAAATTCTTATTGAATTTAATTACTAATGTCATTGCTTGGTAATGGAAAAATCAATTTGGATTGTATTATCAGATAATGATTGACTGTTTGGCTATTTGATGAATGTGCTAGGGGTACACACTGCAGGAAGATCATGTGTGATGGCCTGCAGGAGCCAAAATTCATGGGAAGGTTTTCCCTTATCTTGAAAATGGGTTTCGGGTGAAACACCATTGGACATTTTGGAAATGTCTCATATTCACTACATGTTTGGTAGCAACACGAGTGAGATGGTATAAATTATGTTGGTAAGACATGTGTGGATATGAAATGTAAAAAGGAGTTGATATGGCTAACCGAGGGACTGTCAACTCAGAGAAGGGAGCCACCATTCCTCCTTAATGAAGGAATACTACATCGACAAATGGATAAGTGTTCTATAACCCTTGCTAAGAATACGCATGTCAAATTATTAAATTCCATATGCAGAACATGTTTTGATTTTATTTCCATTATGACAGATTACTTGAGTATGAATAGGGCCTACATGGCACACACCGGGAAAGGGTGCACACTTTTCTGATGTCGAGTCATGAAAGGGTTTTCAATATTGACTACACCCTAGGGAGTGGACGCACTCCTAGTGTCTCAATACTTGATAGTGAATGATATGAAATATGATTACAGTTCTAGAGCAATAACGCTGATGAGTTTGCTTATATTGCTTGTGTTGACAGGCTAAATAGATGTAGTTTGGTGTTGCACCCTAAAGGTAAAAGGTAAATGGTTGTTGAGAGGGGTTACGGAGTAAGGGTTATTGTTGATATAAGTGCAGATGATTTGTTGATGGTATGATAAACCCAACTGTTAGATGGCTTGGCTGAGTAGCTTGATAAACCCAGCAGTGTATTGGCTTGATTGGCTACAACCTAATAAACCCAATTGTATATTGGCTTGGATGGATGGTCTGATAAACCCAACTGTAGGTTGGCTTGACTGTGCCTAATATATATATATATAAGGATGTTGTGAAGCAGCCTGCGTGCCGACCTAACATCCAAGTCCATAGGCGATCCCAAGGCTTGCAAAGCGAAGCAGGATCCTGTGGACCAATGAGGAAACGCACAATACAGATAAGTATTGGATTATTTTGCTTATGAATATACATGTGTATATGCTTTGGTTATGATGTTTAAGCTCTTGTTCTAGAGATAAAAGCGATGAGAATAAACTAAACATGTGAATTTATTCAATGTTTGGATATAGGTATCGCTGGTAGCGAGGACTATGAGAGCATCCTAGGGGTGCATGTGGACATGTGACTATCCTGGAAAGCTCGGAATGGGCGGCAATGAAAAAGGTGCTAGTGAGACCGTGAAGTTCCTAGCAGTCGAGACAAACCATGTGGAGAGAATCCATGGTTTAGAGGTCTAAAATAGACCAAAGACACTAAGTGTCATGACCAAGAAGGATTGGTCCAGCATTCACGATGAAGTGAAAGAGGCTGAGAGCATGAAAATCCACAGTGGTGGTGTGGGTTCTAGGATGGAACAAAACAAAGAGGGGAAAAACTCTTGTGCCTATTGGGAAGGCATGAAAAATATGAAAGCCTCCTTGATGAGACTTGGACTGTCATGCCAATTGGGTAATTAACTGACTGATTTTAATGACTATATTATGCTTGGTCTGATAGGATTTCAATGGTGCATTTCACAGGTGAGAAAAGTGATACCTAGTGGTGCACATTGATCATGGCAGCAGATCAAAAGTTGTTGGACTTGGTTGGAAGTCTCCTTCAAATGATTGCCAGGACCCAAGAAAATCTTGGGGATATGCTCAAGATACAAAAAAGGCAAAATGAAATGAACCACCAGATTTTGCAAGACTCTATTGGTTTGCAAAGGGAGGTGAAAGGCCTTCTGGGAGCAATCGGCAAAGGAAAGGAAGGTGGATCAGTGATGGGACATTCGTCCAAGCGACCCATTAAGAAACGGTCCAGGCATGAAGACTCAAAAGAAATTGAGCAGGTAAAGATGAAGCAACCAGTGAAATGCTGGGAATGCGGAGGACATCATTTACGCCGGGACTGCCCAATGAGGGAACATGATGAGGGAAATAGCCACAAAGTTCCTAGACTTCGGGATAAGCTGAGAGCTGAGAACCAGCAGGAGAAGTTCATGGAAGCTGAGGGGCTTGGTCCTGAACGTTCAAAGTAAATAATTGAATGTGGGACAGATCTGCAAAATTTTGAAATTTTGATGTGCAATTGTATATGTATTCCTATGTATTGGAACACCGAAGACGGTGTTATTCCAAGGGGGAGGGGAATGTAACACCCCGGTTTTGACCCCGTTTGCATGATGTATATAATGTAATTAATCGTGGCGAGGAGCTAAAGGCAAAATCCCCACCATCGATTTGGTTGTGTATGTTTCGGCAATGGGGATAGTTGCCGATAGTATATCGTGCTATCCGGCACATTATAGTTTGCATCATGTAAAAACGCACATCAATTAATAATAAACCCACAACCAGCTACGACAGTGCAACGTTAAAATGAAAAGGGCATGATTCCAAAGGATAAGGGTGTGGGGGATGTCAAACCTTGGTCTATGGGGGGGGAAACCCAGGTGTTACCACCTTGTTTGATTTTCCATATTCCCTTGTCTCACCCAACCGCTTTAATGTCTTGTTGAGTAGTTGGGGGTAGTTATTGCTAAGTAGTGGTGGGTGTGGCAGGACTGTCAGTCCTTGCCCACGTGCCCACTCCACCAGCAGACTCTCCTCTTCACTCACATGGGGTAGAAGAAATAGTCTCCACGAGGCCATTCTCCCGATGGTCGGTTCATCCTCACGCGGGGATCACTGTCTGTCCACTCTCACGTAGGGACGGTCGCTCCCTTCTCCTCATGCACAAGAATTCTGCATTGGTTTTTCCTCACGCAGGGAGCAGGAGAAATCGTGGCTGTCACTCAGGATTTTCGGGTGCAGGAGCCATTTCACGCTCAGGGTTGTGTGCCTGTGTGTTCCATACCGGTTTCGGTGGTATGTGTATGCCCCCCTGCCAATTGTGGTCTGCATTTGTGTTTCCCTCTGTCAATGCTAGGATCTCGTTCTCTCTCCCATTGACGGCTTGTGTAATGTTGCCATGGTTTCATTGTGCGTTCGGGGCTGTTGTCTTCCCACTGGGTTTTCTTCTACATCTGTCAGTTAAGTTTTTCCCAGTCCACGCTGGGAGTTTGGTTTCTTATCGTTTGCAGATTGTGTAAAGTTTCCATTGTTTTCATGGTGAGTTCGGGCTGTTGATGCACCCTGGTTTTGGGTTGTTGTTGAGTTATTTTGGCCATGCTAGGGCCAAGAACAACTTTGAGTTGTCTTGTGGCTTCAGCTGTGTTTCGCCTCTTGGTTGGGATTGTCACCCAGTCGTCTTTTCCTTCTTCACAGAGATGTGAGTGGGTTGTTTTGCTGCGGTATGCAGTGGTTGGTCTTCGGACTATTGAGAGTGGGATTAGAGGCTGGGTATGCTTGAGAAGACTAGTGTTGAGGCCACCAGCTTAGCATTAGCCTTTCCTAGCTCCTTGATAACCTGGTAAATCCCTACTGTGTGGGTTTGGTTGATTGGAAAACCTGGGCTAGGTGTAAGCCTGCATTGACCCTTATTCCTTGAGGAATCATGCCTAGCTCGGGGGTGGCAGTGTTGGTGAGAGATTGATGAGCACACTGGCCTATGGTTGGGTGGAATGTTGCAGCGACGTAGCTGGTTGCGGGGCGAGTTCTTCATCAAAAGATAAGTACTGCTAACTATTTCATCTCTGCAATTATATCTACTGTTCCATGAATTATGATGAACATGTTAAATGCTGGAATGTGTGTGTTGCTTCTGCTGAATGTTGAATAACTGTGTATCTTTGTGTGTTTTATGCATCTTAGTATGCATTATATTAAGTTTCTTTAGTATCAACATTTATCCCTGTTCATGTTCATGGGGGCTGTTTTCCCTTTTGTATTGGTGTTAGTTGCATCCTCTTGCCCGGTCGGAGGGTCAGGGACGTGACATATAACATCTGGCTCTTGTTGCAGGATGAATTCCTCCTTGTGAGGCTTCAAGAACCTGTAGACCTTGTGCCTTATTCATTGGATGATGGAGTCATTTACCAAATCTTTGCAACTTTCTCAAACTCTGAACACATACCTCTAAAATGACAAAATACTACTACAAACCAGCATACTGAAAAGAATCTACATGCTTGTATAGTGAGCTTATTATGCTATTTACTCCTACGTCTAATCAGAGGAAACAACCCAATCAAGTGTAATCATACTTCCAGTGAATCCAAGAAACCATTTGACTGAGAATCATAATTCCATGCATGCTACTGTTTGAGAAAACCCACAAAAGATGTGATAAATGCAATAAAGAGTCTGTAGGAAGCTGATACTTATGACTGGAAATAGGAAGTATGCCAAAAGCTGGAGCATTAGAAACCTTTGAAAAACACAACTCCATCCAAGAAGCCACGGGATCATGAAATTTCTGATTTAAAACTTCAATGTCTTCATTATATTCATCATAAAGTGAAGCATTCTCTTCCTCTCTATTGCTATTCTTTTTAAACTTTGGCTCAAGAATTGAAACCAAGGGCTCTTCAAACTGCTTCTCGACCTTTAAATAAAACCCTTGATCAAAACTAGAACAAATAAAATTCTGAAAGCGACCATAAGTCAAGAATGACAACTTATTTCTTATATCAATAGTAAGAGGTTGAAGAGCAACAACTTCTTCTTCATAACATGATAATCTCATAGCAAGAACTAAGAAATTTCTACTATAATCCACTAAAAGTATATTATCATTGAAAAAGTCAGCAAACTGATATGAAGAATCAACACAAGCGTCATTTATATCCTTGTTCATATGAAAATCTGAAAATGATGAAGAAAACTGTCTTAAATTTGAATGATACCTATGTTCTTCTTCCTGTTCATAAGCTTGTATATCTTCAACATGAGCCTGATCTGAAAAGCATTTTGCAAGCTCAGATGTTCTTCTCCACTCCTTTTGCATCTTCAAACAATTGTCTTAAAGATGATGATTTCCTTTCTAATAGGAAAAAGACAAGATCTGAATGTTGAGCCATAACATAATATACCATAGCAATTTTTTTCGAAGGTCTGATCTCCGGAGGCATACTGATATAAAAACTTTGAAACCTCCAATTAAATTTAGTAATTGGCTCATCATTCTCTCTTTTCAAACTATAAAATTTGGAAAAAAATTGATCATAAGATTTATTCTTACCCAAATAGTTCAAAAAGACATCATGTAACTCTTCCCACGATCCAATTGAATCGGCTTTTAAATTTTGAAACCAAAACCCAGCATCTCCAACAATGGATTTCGAAAATAACCTCATGACAACATCCTCATGCATGATTTCAAAATTATCAATGAAATTATGAAAAGATTCTAAATGCTTCTCTGCTATAATATGGTATTTTCCAGTAAAATGGGGAAGATATTCAACAAAGTAGGAAGGGTAAGGATGTAAGAGAGATGGCAGCTTAAGAGGTTTAAACATCTTCTGTCTGAGTCTAGATTGAAAATCTATGAGTTGAAAATGAGGTTCAACAAGATGTTCGAAAGTTTCAGCAATGATGGTAGAAGGTAATAGATTAGCTTTATTCTCTACAAGATGACCAGAATAATCAGCTTCAAGAGATATGGGTATATGTATATCATGCTGCACATGTATTTCAAATGAAGGAATATGATCAACATCAATAAAACAAGAAGAATGCAGATTTTCTTCTTCTAAAGAGGGATATGTACTTGAAGGTTTATGATCATCGGAATAGACAAAACAAAAAATAATTCTTTTGACATGTAATGGGAAAGACATGAAAGAACTGATGAATAAGAACAAAACTTCATGGAGGAAAGTAACAAGATGATACCCAGTCTTTCCATTTGGATTTTTCATTTTTTTGTCAACAAAATTCTCCTTGTAGTGGAATCTTTAATCGTGGAGTCACCGGTGAAAAATTGTAGCCTAAAAGATTTTTTGACTTTGTTCACCTTTCAAAATCAGATGAATAATGATATCCCAGGGAAGATATACTTCAGCTTCGTCCCCGGCAATGACGCCAAAGATGTTAGTGCCATAAATTGTTCTCAAACTACTAAATAACAATCCAACACAATCTCATAAAATAAAACTAAGTAAAAAAGGTTTTTATGGTTTTGGTTTTAAAAAATTCATCAGCAAGGAGGAAATAAACATCCACAAGCTAATACAGAACTGAATCATACAAGTTGGATAAACTAGGGATCAAACACATCCCAATAAGCCATAAACATTTCACATGAAATACTAATTCCACCCACAGGCTACAAGCATTTACATGAATAAACCTTTAAATAGGAAATGAAATTGTAGACTGAGCAATCAACCAGATCAGAAATGAAAAAGCATGACAGGTAAAAGGGATTATCAGTTTATACATAATCAATAACAGTCATCCACTTACATAAGAGTTATAAATGCTAGCTTGAGAAATCAAAGCTCCAAAAGCCTCTCCTTGAGTGAAAAATCCCACCACAAAACTGTATGTTTGTCTTCATTTTATCATTACAAAGGTAAAGTAGTTCCATAACTACCTTCTAGGTCAAAATTTGAAACAGTTACATCAATTAGTTACATGATAACTCAAAATCTTTAAAGACAATTAACCCAAAAATAACAAATTGAATTTGGGGAAATTTGACGAATTTCTTAAAATTTGGGTCTCAAAGACGCCTTCATATCTATTGCTCCGGGACACTTGTGCCAAAATTGAGAGAGGGTTTTTTAAATGAGTATGTTATGAACACAAACCTCTCTTTGTTTTGAAAAATTCCTCTTAAATTGATAGGAATACGTTCTGCACATTTGTGATGAAAACAGGAAATTATGAAATAATTCAAACCCTAAAAATAGGCCATAAAGATGAATTCAAATCTCTCAAATGATAATGGTTGTTACAAAAATGAGAGAGGTTTTTCTGAATGAGTATATTTTGGACAAAAATATCTTTTTGTTTTCCCGAATTCGTTTCCATATCTGTGTTATTGGATCGCAATGACAATGACAAAAATAGGAAAAACAGAGCTGCTACAAGAATCTCCTCAAGAAAATATTTGACAAAGGACTAAAAAATGAGAGTTAGATTATAAATCAAAACTTGGAATAAAATTTTATTATAAGTTTTTGAAAGCTTAAAGATGTACATATTAACTAATAATCCCAAAAGACAAACCTTAAAACTAAAATAATGAAATAATTCAACCATTAAAAGCATTAAATCCAACCAAAATTATTAATTGTCAAAAATTCTTAAAATCAACATAAAATGTAAAATCATTTTAAACCAACGGTTGAAAATTGGGACAAAAAGAACATATAAACTAAGAACAAGATCTAGTTATAACACACCCTATAAAATAAAAATGTGTAGTTCATTTTAAATTATGCGTTGATTTTAATTGGCTGTAATTACTCAAAGAGAAATGATCATGCAACTAATGAAGTTATGACTCAGCAGTGAAGTAAATATGCACAACATAACAAACAATGCTAAGTGCAATCTTTGTCAAATGAAAAATAGGGTATGCCACTACATGAGATGCATAAATATATATATATTTCTTTCTGAATGCCAATGCAATCCTTCCTATATGAAAATATGACTACTACTTCTCCAAGCAAACCTAGTGCAAGTACCATGCAAGATGCAAAGAAGCAAATATTTTTGTATTTTTCGAATTAAAATGAGATAATTAAGCAAAAGAATGACTCTACCACCCCCAGACTATGCAAGCACTATCAAAAATCACCCATGCAAAGCACTAAGGTAAAAGAGACCTAATGCACTAATCCGAAAACAAAAAATAGAAAATGAAATGACAAGAACATTCTTAAGAAATTCCACCTAAAAAGGCGTCTCTGGTCAGAAACAGAGGTGTATCCAGACTCTAGAAGCATCCAAGGAGACTCAGTAATCATCAAAACTCACCCAACAACACTTAATCTTCCCCTAAAAGGAAAAACTCAGGGCATACACGACTGTGTGCAGAAAACCCGCGTACATACACGACTATCCTAGTAGAAACCGTGTATACACGTGACTATGACGTAAAAAATTGCATACAGGAAGAAAAAGAGATAAAAATAAAGGCAAATAGAAAAGCTGAGACAAAATTTATTCCTATCAGACACTACCAGGAAAACATGCCCCCAGACGCGACTCATAAACAAATAAATCAAAGCAATTCAAGAACATTGAATGCCGATAAAAACCCCCAAAGGAAATGACTAGGAACTCCCCAGTATGGTCGCCAATTTTGTTACGGAGAAAACTTCCTATGGCTTGGGGTACCACAACAGACAGAGTAACTGCAGAAATCAATCCTTTCCTATATGCAAGAGAAACCAAATATCTAACATTGAAGGCTCTTAACATATAACTTATTCCAGACGGTTGATGTAGATCCCCGTTGAGCTTTTCCACTTTCACTTGTATTCATAATTTGCTCTCCCGACACTCAGCAAACAAGAAAAGCATGCTATATATAATTGTGTTAGACCTACTCTAGCATATATAATCAATAACATATAAGAATTTAAGAGCATTCATGGATTCAAAACTCATTTAAATACACATTATTGGACAGGAAAATATATTTCTATTAATATAAATCAGAGATTACAATAGTGACAACCTCTGTCGTCACGTCTGCGAATCAGAGAAATTGAGTCTTCCACCTGGGCCTCCACCACTTCAATCCTCCATCTCTTGATAGCAAGCTCATAAGCAAAGGCAAGCTTGGGAAGAAAACAAAGTGCTCCAAGGGACAAAGGGATGCAACCTCAAGTATAAGCTCCAGTAACAATGGACTATAGTTTTCTTGCTCTTCAATTCATCTCCTTTCAATGTATCCAAAGGGTTCCTTATATGGTGCTTTAATGGGGTAATGGAAGGTTAAATCCAAGTGATCTCAAGGCATACAGAAGGCCTGTTATCACCCAAAAAGGGTTCACTACCTCATCTATCCCATTACATGGCTCATTTGTCCATTTTCCCACCATATTTCCATCAAAAACCCATAAAAACAATGCAAAAAGCCTCCAAAAGGCTTAAAGTGCCTCCAAAAGGCCATAAAACCCTCTTTTCCTCCAAAAATATCCAAAATTCCTCCAAAAAAGCAAAAAAGGAATAAAAATATAAAATAATGAGGAAATGAGGAAAAAACCCTAAATAGCTGAAAACCTAACCCTAAAACCGCATGGTTTTCAATTATAAATAAGGGGTGGAAACCCATTATTCATATCCACAATCACAAGTATCCTGCCTCTGCCAAAATTGCTCGTGAAACCATAGCTCACCATTGAAGCTACTTTCACCGTGAAACCATAGCTCACCATTGAAGCTACTTTCACCGTAAGAACCCCTTTTGGCCCATTTCCACCATTGGAGAAAGAGAAGAAGCAGCTCGAAGCTCGGAGCCACCGACATCGGACCAACGCAACGGACTTCACCAACCTCCACATTGGAGGTAACATCAATAAAGATCATTATTTACTATTTACTGCTTTCTTTTTATGTTATTTACTTTCTACTGTTTGTTTAAGGCACTTGTTTAGATTTAATTCTCATTACGGTTTAGCATCTTTTTATTTCAAGTTATAGCTTTTAATTCATATTTCATTGAACTGCTACTAAGGAATCCATTGTCCTTAGTAGGTACTCATTCGAACAAGCTAGGGCGAAAACCCTAGCTACAGTTTTGGCGACTCTGCTGGATTTTTTAGTCTTTTTATTTTCCGTTTTTTACTTTCGGCCGTCGTTTTTCGGCCGCCGCCGACCGCGACTTTCCGCCCCATAACCGCGTCCCGACCGCATCTGTCCAGCCCTTATCTGCGATCTGAGCGCGACTGTTTCATCCAAATCCGCGGTCCGACCGCCGCTGTTAGCCAAAAAACCGCGATCTGAGCGCGACTGTTTCGTCCAAACCCGCGGTCCGACCGCAGCTGTCATCCAGAAAACCACGCTCTGAGCGCGACTGTTTCGTCCAAACCCGCGGTCCGACTGCAGCTGTCATCCAGAAAACCGCGATCTGAGCGCGCCTGTTTCGTCTAAACCTGCGGTCCGACCGCCGCTGTCAACCAAAAAACCGCGATCTGAGCGCGCCTGTTTCGTCAAAACCCGCGGCCTGATTGCTGCAAATTTTTTGCTGTATTTGACACCAGCCCCTTTGCTGCCGTATTTCCTGCAGTCCTACAGCCTTTTCTGCACCATTATTCCTGTTATCTTTTTATAGCATTGTTTTAAAAAAAAAAATTTTTTTGCATTCTTTATTCCAATAATTTGGCATGATAAAAGTTTTTTAATTCAGCATTATTGATATTTACGAAGTCGCCCTGGCACTTCTTTTCTGGGTTTATAACTTCAC
>LPNX010162860.1:37375-47473 GCA_001517045.1 Pseudotsuga menziesii
ATTTTCGACCCACCGTCACTCGTAATGGACGTCGTTGTGTCCGTCATCAAGCCTCTCGCTACCTCCTCATCGGAGATGTCCTTTACCAACGCGGAATCGACACAATTCTTCGTCGTTGCCTTACACACGAGGAAGCTGAACAGGTCCTTAATGATTGTCATAGCGGTGCCTGCGGCGGCCATTTCTCAGGGATGGCCACTGCCCAAACGGTTGTCCGCGCCGGATACTTCTGGCCTACACTTTTCACTGACTGCATCACTGCGGTCAAGCATTGCCATAACTGCCAACTTTTTGCCCCCAAAGCCCGGACAACACCTGCTCCGTTACACCCAGTCGTCACTGTTGGTCCCTTTTGTAAGTGGGCCATCGACTTCATGGAGTGTAGACCCACATCTGCGAACGGCCATAAGTACATCGTTGTCGCCGTCGATTACTTCACCAAATGGGCGGAAGCCATGCCCACCTTCAACTGCATCGCTGAGACTGCTGCCCGTTTCTTTTTCAACCATGTCATCACTCGATTCGGGGTCCCTAAACAGTTGGTCTCATACCATGGATCACACTTTGAAGACTCTGTGTGGCGTGAGTTATCCACCTTTCTTAAGTTCCAACATCAGTTTTCCTCGGCTTACTAACCTCAAGGGAATGGTCAAGTCGAAGCTGTTAATAAAATCCTCAAAACCATACTCCAACGTACTTTTGATCGGCATAAATCCAACTGGCACCATATGCTATTCCCTGCCTTATGGGATTACCGTACCTCCACCAAAACCGCCACCGGTTTTACCCCATTTCATTTAGTTCACGGCGTAGAGTCTGTCCTCCCCATCGAGTGTCAGATACCTGCCTTGCACATCGCCGTTGAGCTTCTCCCCGATACCTCCCCCCTTGAGCACCGTCTGTTATCCCTCGAACAAGCCGATGAAGATCGTCGGGCCACCCTCCAGAACATCGAGGCTGCCAAAATCCGCTCCCAAGCCAGTTATGACAAGCACGTTCACCCTCGAACTTTCCACGAAGGGGACCTCGTCCTCGCCTATGACCAAGCCAACGACAAAAAAGGTAAAGGAAAGTTCGAATCCATGTGGCAAGGCCCTTACATTGTACAGACTTGCCTAGGCAAGGGGGCATACGTTTTAGCCAACTCTGAAGGCCAACCTTTACGCAACCCCCGTAATGGGTTGTACCTTAAACGTTTTTACCCATAACTGAAGCCGCGACCTCATTGGTCCGCATTGTACAGTTTGCTCTCCTTCTTTGTTTTTTTTTTTTTACCTTATTTATCATAATCTCACATCCATCGTCTTTGCATGCCCATAGATGGACCATATTCCACCTCGTTACATTGGCTACGCTGATGGGGCAAGCCGCTAGTCTCCCAACCTGGCTTCTGCAGCATGGGTCTTGTATTCCCCTTCCAACGAACTGATTCACCTTGACGGAACATGTATAGGCGCTGCTACCAATAACCAGGCAGAGTATGATGCTGTGACCGGTTTCCTGACTGCTGCCCTCCAACTGGGCATACGTCACCTTCATGTGTTCTTGGACTCCCAACTACTTGTCTCCCAGATCAACAACTGCTACCAGTTGCGCGATCCTTGCCTCTTTAGAAAATTCCTGCGTACAAAACAACTTAGCCGATAGTTTGAATCCATCACATTCATGCATGTCCCCAGAGCTCAAAATAGTGTCGCAGATCAAATGGCCAATAACATCCTAGATTGGCATATCAATCACACCATATAACATCTCCATCATGCATCATAGCATCTCATCCAACCATATAAAAAACCAAAACGACTGCATTGCATATACACTTACATCCATATACATAAACCATAAAAACACATTTGCATCCATAGGGGCATCCACGTGCCTAAACATACATAAATCATGTCACATCAAATTAAATCCACAAGGGGCATCCACGTGCCTAACATCCTAGACTACTTGCATCCACGTGCAAAATACACACATCAAACATCATAAAGCGCATCCATGTGCGTACAACCGAGCCAATATCACAACAAAAAGTGCATCCACGTGCATAAATATATATATATCCACAAATATACATGTTACAGGGCTATACATGTCCTAAGTCCCCCCGTACTCAGCTATACAAAAAATATATATACATCCATCCAGCCTCATATCCTACAAGCCATAGCTACAAAAAATCAGGGAGAGTCCCCTGCTCTCCCTAGTGGGAATCATACCCTGGATCACTATCCGTGTTAGCAGCCTCTGACTCCTCCCCCTGCTCCTCCTCAGGCAAGTGCTCATCTCGCCTGGGCCTCTGAGCCCGTGCACGGTCCGCCAATAAAGCCACATGGATCGCAATCGCTCTAAAGTCGCACGACGCCTCCAAGCAATCCCGGATAACAGCAGGATCTAGGTCTTGCCACCCCCGGTCAGTCACTCCCTCCAGTAGGCCCTCTAACAGCACCCGTAAGGCCTGCAATGTCCCCTCAGGGTCTGGGCGACGACCCACCCCCCGTCCAGGCAAAGCTGGCATGGCCACAACCCCTCTACGGGGCACATGATCTCGCGGCGGCCTCGGACCCACATCTGCAAACACCCAGCTGTCAGTCACCATATATCACCATATATCATATATACATACAAACTGGACAAAAGAATTAAAATAAACATACCATATGGACCCAATGCCTGTCCGGGTGGCCGTGGCGCATCTGGATCCCCTGTGTAGTCCATGCCTCTGTAAGGATAATCCTCCAGCGCCAGTGGTAGCTAAAGCCACTGCATATACAGCTCCAGAGTGAAATACCACCCAACGTCTCCGCCGCCCCGACGGCACATCATCTCTCCCCACCGGATCATCTGAGGCTCCCTCAAGCCTCCCTCTCTGACCGGCACCTGCGGCCGCAGTGTGGGGACCCTCTCCATGAAGAATGCCACTAGAAAGGAACCAAAACAGAATCCCTTGCCAGCTTCCTTCGCTGCGGTCAGCTGTCGCTGCACGTAGGTCAGGAACATCTGGCCCCACGCAAAGTAAGTCCTAGCCAGTACTCGCTCTACGATCTGCATCTAACCCCCAGACACCTTTTCAAGTGACTGGGATTCCAAAATCCGTACCACACAGGATGCCATCGCACGAACTGCTGGCTCCCGTAAATCCTGAATCCGGAGTGCATTCCTATGCACCCTCGCGTCTGCCCTGCGGAACCGCACTGCTAGGTCATCTATATCCAGATCCGTGGAGACCCGCGGCTGTGTGTCTGTTACCCTCCCCAGGCAGGGAAACCCCATCATGAAATACACATCGATCAGGGTGAGGTCCACCCTCTCTCCCTGAACTTGAAAGGCCTGTGTCTCTGGCTCCCAGAAATCGATCAATCGGTTTAGTAGCAACCCTGCTGACCGTATCATCGGGATCTCCGTGAACTTCAGTAGTCCGAAGAGCCCCAGCATGCTCCGCACCCGATGGTCATCCCGGATGGCCATCACAAGGTCCTCTGGCATCTCCCTCTCCCACCATACCACCCGTGGCATCCTGCAAATCACACAAAGATGTCTCATTAGGCTCATGTCCAAATAACAGACCTGCCCCACCCATCCATAACCCAGAACAGCCACGGTCCAGACCGCGGCTGTCAAGCCCGACAGTCGCGGTCCAGACCGCGGCTGTCAAGCCCGAAAGTCGCGGTCCAGACCGCGGCTGTCAAGCCCGACAGTCGTGGTCCAGCCCGCGACTGTCAAGCCCGACAGTCGCGGTCCAGCCCGCGGCTGTCAAGCCGAACAGTCGCGGTCTCTGACCGCGGCTGTCTTGATCAAAACTCGCGGTTGGCGACCACGGTTTTGACCACTAAACCCACGGTCCACCCCTATGGACCATACAACATCGTCCCCTGGGGGCCCACCAACCCTCCCAACCCCAAAAAACAAAACAGGTGTAAGTTTAACGGAATACCTGGCTCTCCCGAATATCGAATCCGCCGGTCGGATCGTCTAAAAAATCACACGTCAGCTCTGGTTCACTCCGATCGCAAATCAACCTCAAATAGTACGAATGACGTGTCATGTTGGGCCCACTTACTATTTATAGTCCGTCGACTTTGTTCTTGTTTTGACCATTCTGGACCCATACGGAGTCCGTTTTCCGAACTGTTTCTACCATTGGAATCAGCACGACGAGATCATCCCAATGGTAACCTTGTTGCATCTTTTTAACTACATCATTTTTTACCCATTTTTTAGACACCAATAGTAGCCTCGGTTTGCGTGCCACTTGGGCCGTTCTCCGTTTTTAACACCTTTTATATCGCCGGATTCATTTTTCCGAGCTTGTGATGATGCTTGAGATCATTTCTCGCTCTCACTTGATACAATTACAACATTGCGTCCCTACACCTTGCCGCATCAATTTGCGCGTCGCATCGGCCGTCATCAGATTCTTTTACACTTTTTACATGATCCATCCACTCCTGTCATGCTGCAAATGTTTCGTCCTTTTTCCTCCATTCATTAACCCCGCAAGGAGGCCCACCAGTGTTCCCCCCCACCCTCAGTCCTGGCCACCATAAATACTCCTTGATTGAACACTTCCTCCTTGCCTGGCCATTTATTCAGAGTCTTCTTATTTGCTTTCAAACTCCCTAAAATTGAAAGCAACCACGAGCATGTACTATCGTGGGCTCGTAAAATCCACACGACAGTACCATTCCATCAATTCAGAGTCTTCTTATTTGCTTTCAGACTCCCTAAAATTGAAATCAACCACGAGCATGTACTATCGTGGGCTCGTAAAATCCACACGACAATATCATTCCATTTCTTCAGAGTCTTCTTATTTGCTTTCAGACTCCTTAAAATTGAAAGCAACCACGAGCATGAACTGTCATGGGCTCATAAAATCCACATGACAATACCACTTTATATCCACACTTCTTCTAGTTCACTCACTCATGAAGAAACCCCCCCGCGCCTCTTGGCGCTATGATGAATCCTCTCGGCAGCACCTCCCATCAGGTCGCCTTTGTTCAGAGTATTCTGCAGTCTCCTACCATGTTACCACAGCTTGAGTTTCCCTCAACCCAGTGAACTTCCCAGATCCCATACAGCTATGATACCTTTACCACCAATCAGTTTCATGTGCTGCCCGATCATCCCCGCCATCATACTCTGAATAAAGGAAGTTTGAGTCCACCCACTCTACTTGCCTAGTTATTTACCCCAGTGTATCAACCCTGCCATCAGTACTATCACATTTCGGTTTTTCACCTCACGCTCCTGTCAAGGAAACATCATTGCCTTGATAGTTGCAGGTCTCCCTCTGTCGACGACAACCCCTCTATTCCAGAGGATAGACCCAGAGGCCCCTGCGCCTTGGACTCATCACCATCTGTGATGAGTGCCTACGGACCATTTTGGGAGGACTCATCATTGCCTCTCCGAATAGTTGTTTCTCACATGCTCGACTTCAGTACCTTATTCACATCGTTGAGAATCGCGCAGGATGTATATCCTTTCCAGTCTGTGTCGAAGACCCCGTATTTCCCCCGACTCTAGCACATTGGTGAGTCACTTCGAAACGCCCAGTTATATGTTCCCGTGGATGTTCGGGCTGCGTTGGCGATTGTATTCGGAAGCCATTCAGTTCTATGCTTCTTTGAGTACCCAGTTCAGTTCCAGATCAGTGTACCATTACGAGTGTGACCCTTGTCACTCTGATCCAGCAGCGCATCAGTTCCTTCAGAACCACATTCAGTAGCACTGCTGCCATTCCAGTGGATCCATTTTTTCAGCTCAGACATGGTCAACTCAGCAGTATGTTCCATATTTGTGTCCCTTCCGGACCCTCATGATATACACAGTGACTATCTACTACAGGTCCTTCATTGTGGTCCTCACAAGTGATTTTTATGTATCTTGATACGAGCATGGGAATGCCTGCCTCGTCCATCTGTTGAGATTCTTCCTCATTCAGTATTTGAGGACATGTATATGTTAAGGTCCCCATATTTTGGACCTTATTGTTATTACTATGCCATATCCTGATACGAGCATGGGAATGCCCGCCTCGTTCAGATGATCAGATGATTCCTCATCCATTATTGAGGTTATGTACTTTTCAGTCCTTGCAGGTGGTTCGAGATCGGTGTTCCGGACTTCAGCTGGTTCTTTCTCTTCTCCACACCCCAGGAAAACCAAATATGACTTATGATGTCCATCAGCCATACGATGAGCTCCTGCCCTCGCACATCAGGGAGCAATCTGTTATCACCCAAAAAGGGTTCACTACCTCATCTATCCCATTACATGGCTCATTTGTCCATTTTCCCACCATATTTCCATCAAAAACCCATAAAAACCATGCAAAAAGCCTCCAAAAGGCTTAAAGTGCCTCCAAAAGGCCATAAACCCCTCTTTTCCTCCAAAAATATCCAAAATTCCTCCAAAAAAGCAAAAAAGGAATAAAAATATAAAATAATGAGGAAATGAGGAAAAAATCCTAAATAGCTGAAAACCTAACCCTAAAACCGCATGGTTTTCAATTATAAATAAGGGGTGGAAACCCATTATTCATATCCACAATCACAAGTATCCTTCCTTTGCCAAAATTGCTCGTGAAACCATAGCTCACCATTGAAGCTACTTTCACCGTGAAACCATAGCTCACCATTGAAGCTACTTTCACTGTAAGAGCCCCTTTTGGCCCATTTCCACCATTGGAGAAAGAGAAGAAGCAGCTCGAAGCTCGGAGCCACCGACATCGGACCAACGCAACGGACTTCACCAACCTCCACATTGGAGGTAACATCAATAAAGATCATTATTTACTATTTACTGCTTTCTTTTTATGTTATTTACTTTCTACTGTTTGTTTAAGGCACTTGTTTAGATTTAATTCTCATTACGGTTTAGCATCTTTTTATTTCAAGTTATAGCTTTTAATTCATATTTCATTGAACTGCTACTAAGGAATCCATTGTCCTTAGTAGGTACTCATTCGTACAAGCTAGGGCGAAAACCCTAGCTACAAGGCCAAAGACAAGTGACTCGGATCCACATCAAGGAAAACTCCAAAATCATTTGGCCTTTTGTACACATCCCGATGTATGCAGGTTTAAGAGTCAAATCCGCGTATATACGTGAGAAAGGGATTAAAAGTTGCGTATAGCAAATAATGCATGTTTTTAGGGATGATCTTGAAGACATCAAAGGTAAAAAAATGGTCCATGGGGTCTAAAGAGTTTGTAGAGGGACAGGGAAGGCCATAAAGGTGTGATCCACCATGTGTGGTACAATTAGCTGTAACACTTGAGAGGAAAAATGGAGCCTTCTAAGGAGACAACTCATGATAGCTAATAAAGCAGGCTTACTAAAATATGAAATATGTCCAAAGGTGACTAAAGTACTTTCCAAATCAGTCCAAGAGCTCACGAATTGGATAAAGCATGCATAAACAATTACCAAGCAAAAAATGTATCCTAAATAAGAAAAAGGTAGAGAGAGTTAAACAAAAATGAGAGACAAAAAGAGAATATTACGGTATTTTCGTGATAAATTTTGATCCTGGAGTAGGATTGGGGCACTCTTGGTACCATTGGAAAGGTCTCATCGAGGGATACAACTTTCTTGTTTTGAGCTTTGCGAGATTCGTCATGGGTTGGCCAAGACGTGCTTTTTTGTAAATATGGGTATGAGGAATCTTGGAAAGCATCTTTGAGAAGATGATTTTCATAAAGCATCTTTGAAAAGATGATTTGAAAGATGCTTTTCGAGATTCCTTATGCCCAGATTTACAAAAATGCATGTCGTGGAAAAACAGTGAGGAATATCACAAAGATCTAAACAAAAAAGTTTTATCCCTTGATAATACCTTTCCAATGGTACCAAGAGCGCTCCAATACAAATTTGGGATCAAAATTTATCGCAAAAATACTGTAATATTCTATTTTTCTCTCTTTTTTGCTTATCTCTCTCTAGATTTTTCTTATTTAGAATACATTGTAGAAGATGGTAGAATGTTATGTGAGTGGGGTGTGATGAGTGATGGAAAATATTAATAGTCATGAAATGTGGAGAGAAAATCATGGATTATGGGTTGGCCAAAAAATATACAAGTTTCCTAGTTGACTACCTTTCCCTTTATCCATAGAAAAGCAGAAAAATAGTCTAAAGGCAGAAAATGAAGGAAGATGAAGTTACTAATATGGGGAGTAAATAAAGTTGGAAAAATCTTATTTGGAATCGGTATAAAGAACTCCTAGGGTATTTATGGAAAGTATTGACCAAGTGGTGATGTATGAAGGACAACCACCTACTCTAGTACATAGGAAATTAATCAAAATGATTAATTAATTATATCATAAGTATGGAGTCGGTTTTTAATGTTATAACAAACTAGAGGTCATTGTGTCATGCATTCCACTAGGATATGAGGTAGTGACAGTTGGATTTCTATGTTTTTCCATGCCCAACCTATCCTTTTATGTTAGATCATGGATCTTTTCAAGGGAAAGGTACCTGCTTACGGAATTTTTTTCTCTAGTATTTGTTTCCCATATCCAAAAGGTTCTTTTACAAAACAATATTTTTACCCCTACAATAGAAATAACAAATACGAGTTATATTTAAATTATGAAGTGAATATCATTCCATACAAATACAATAAAAAAATAAATAGGATCATTCCATATCAATGCTACATATTTTGATTCACCCAACTCACCCACAAATGGTTCAACTCATTGATTCTCTTCCTACCTGGAGCTAACTACCGAAATTTATGCTTATAAGAATGAAACTAAACCTTTCATTTGCACCATATCAACGTTTTTTCCATCATCTAACAAAAAACAATATATTAAGCCAAAAAATTTCATCTCCTTCATGTACTTTTTTTATATTGGGTTTCTCCGTGATGGTTTCATCAATCATAGTAGACCTAGTTGTGTGTTGAAATTTAGTTGTCATTTAGATTTGGTTGTAACAAATGTGAAGGTAAATATATTTTGACTGACATAATATTCACTTAATTATGGGTGTATATATGAAATGGATGAAATCTCCACAATTGAGTAGGTAGAAGTTCCCCAAGTAACTAGGGAACGACCCACACACAAGCCTAATGAACATGGGGAATGATCAGAAGACACCAATTAAATAATGGAAGAAATATACTAAATGGATTGCACCCCTTGGTTTTAATTATTGGGAGGTATTAACTATTCTATAGGTTGAACTTGTGATGTAGAAAAGGGATGGAAAGATTCTATAAGTGTTGTTCTAAACTCAAGGAATTCAAAGAAATGGTCTAAAATTGGTAAGGAGTTAGAGGTAGACATGGAGAGCGAGTGTTAATAGGTTAGAGGTAGAGACCAATGGGGGTGTTAAGATATTGGGGGTAAGTGGAGAAAGGGGGAAAGAGAGTTAAAAAATGTGTTAGTAGGTGGGGAGATAGAGAGGACGGGGGAGGTTAGAGGTCGGGGAAGGGGGAGGAGGTGGGGTTAGAGGTTGGGAGATGAGGGGGTGTGATTAGGAAGAGTTGGGGGGGATAGAGTGGGATAGTAGGGGTTGGGGTGAATATTGGGGGGAGAGAGAGAGATAGAAGAGGGGGGTGTTGGTGGTAGTGCGGGAAATAAGGATGTGTGTGTGTGTGCGAGAGAGAGATAGAGTTGAAGAGGGTCTTAGTTGTATGGGGTGACTTGTGGATGTGTGTGAGGGAGAGAGGGAGAGAGAGAGAGAAGGGGGGAAGGGTTGGGTAATAGATATGGGGGTGGGGGTTAGAGGTAGTTGGATGAGTTGGGGAGTGAGAGAGAGTGGAGAAGGGGTTTAAAAGATTTAGGGGGGAGGGAGAGAGCGTGGGGGGTATCAAGGGTTAGTATGAGTGTGTGAGATAGAGAGAGAGTGTAGGGTGCAGGTATTAATGGTATGGGGTGGCCTGTTGATGTGTGTGGGTGTCTGTGTGTTTGTGAGGGAGAGATGGAGAGAGAGCGAGAGGGGGGTTGTTGGTGAATAAATATGGGGATGGGGATTAGAGGTAGTTGGATGAGTTGGGTAGTGAGAGAGAGTAGAGAAGGGGTTTGAAAGATTTAGAGGGGAGGGGGGTGTTAGTGGTAAGGGGAG
>LPNX010162860.1:48347-60847 GCA_001517045.1 Pseudotsuga menziesii
TGCAAACTTTATAATCTTACAAAATGCGCACGTGTTTTGCACTAATATAACATGTGCATGTTTATCATTGGAAAGAAAACACATTTGAATTTAAACAAAATGTGAGCACATTTATTGCCACTATGGCCTAGCCTCCACCCATGTTGGCGTGGCATCCTTCTACTTATGTGTCTGCTTTGTATTTTGATTCATATTCATCATTCCTATGCCTTGGAGTATGATAAACCATGGCTAATTGAGCATTACATCCAAATTTTCAATATGCTTGTGTTTAGCTATTGGTTACAGTATGCTGCACACCTCCATTTTTTTATGAAATTTTAGAAACAAATATGGTTTTTTTGGAGATTCCAAATATGTAACTTTTAAAAGAATATATATTTTTTTCTATTTTTTATTATTTATCTTGTTTCATCACTCCTCAACTAAAAAAATCACTGTTATTATTTTTTCTATAACTCTTTTGTTTCTTAAGTATTTTGAAAAAACATTGTATGGTGCACTAAAGAACACCGACTTATATATGCTATAAAAAACCCATTTCCAAATAATTGCATTTAGACATTCAAACGTTGCACACAAAATTTATGTACTATTTTCTAGGTTTGATCACTTAGATAATTAAAAAAATATTATTTTTATTAATAGAAAAAAAGTAGTCCACTAGTACTATCTATTCTCTATATGTCTACTAGTTTTCATAATTTTATTCCATCATTTAGTCACTCAAAGGTTGCACCCACAAAAACATATACGTTGTAATTTGTCCCAAAATAAAAAGTGCCCGTTAAAAAATATCTAACCTTAGATAGTTAAGAACATTTTCAATAGAAAAATTATATATTTGGTAACATCATTCAATTTCCTACATTTCATTTTTCTTAGTCATCACAAGATTCATTGTGTAAGTGTCTCAAAATATCCCTGTAAGTTGATGGATGCTTGTTTTTTCAGTTTTCTATTGCATCTAATGTGTGAAAAGAGACCCTAATTAGCTTTCACACAACCATAAAATTACCAACATTAATCAAGAATGCGCAAGGAGATACACCTTAGGGAACCCTTGACAACTAGGTTGTCACAACTATTTTTAGAATCCACTTACCACATGATTACCAAACCCTAAAAATACATCCATTCACCTTCATGCAAGAGGGAAAGACATCCCTATAAAAGTGCGCACTAGCTCAAATGATCCAATAAACTACGAGAAAGATAAAAGAATACATAATTTGAACCCTTTCCCATGATTTACAAATGAGGTGAGTTTGTCTAATTTATATGATACAACCCTCAACGTTTTACAAAATTGAGCCTACAAGTAATGAGAAAAATATAAAAATTTGGGTTAGCGCACCCATAAACATGGGGACTAAACTGCATAATGACATAATAATAATAAAAATATGAGATTGAGCTCCACCAAGTGCAAGTTGAGCCAAAATGAGGATTCCATGCCCCAACTAACCACAACAAATGCTTGTCCCTCAGCGCCCTCCTTTGAAACCATGTAGGTTTCTTCTTTAAAGAATGATGTCATTCATCTAGAGACAAAAAGGAAGTGTTTTCTATCAAAACAATAGGTCCAAGTGAAAAAAATGAGGTCTGATAAATCGGGTATCAAAACTCTTACATGAAAAATCACCTCTATAAATAAAAAAGAGACTATGGTCTTGTGTGTTAATTGATCCACCCCACGAAGCATAAGAAACCAACCCAGGCTCCAAATGTCCCAATAAGATGATGGACTTTTGTCGATCAAGAGGAAGCTAGAAATGGCTCTAAGCAAATACTTCATGGAATGAAAACCAAGAGGACCTGACATAACTTGATCAGGGTATTTATCCCCTAAATCAACACTCTACATAATATATCCCAAAAAATTAGCCTTTACAATAAAATGGAAAGTCCTCACTGCACGATATGTATGGAAAGGATGCATCAGAAACTATCATGCATAATATAATTCAATGAAAGAACATGTGAGGAAATTGGATATTCTGTGTATACATTAAGTCTTATGAATAAGACAGTTTATGAGGTGGAAGTAAACTGTCCTTATAACCTGTGTGAACAACTAAATGAAAAACATCAAAAACAAACTTAGAGTTGGTGTCTTGGATTTTCTTGATTTTCAAACAACACCATTTGAAACCATAAAATAAGATAAATCAATATCTTATGAGAAAATGAACGATCTAACTATTGAAAATATGAATCTTGGTGTTGAGTATTTTTCTGTTGAAACAATTGATCTTCAACAAAATCACATTATCTTTACTGGGAATTTATTATTGAATCAAAATTTGACTGATGTTTACCTTGAGCATATAGATATTGAAGAAAATTTATTAAATGACAATGAGGAAACATTCAGTGATTTATCTTCTGGAATTTTTTATTCTTTGTACTCATATTTATTTATAGATCTTGACTCTAGAAGACAAATTTGAAACTTTCCTGTCATAAATTCTATTGGGTTTGATTTTTTATAGCAAAGAATAATAAGAACGAAAAAGATGCATATATTTATATTATTTAATTTGAAATTTGTAAAGAGGAAAATAATATTTTTGTGAATGTTTTCAATGAAACTCAGACTGATATTCATCTAATTTAGGGTCTACAATAGAAAGAGGTTGTTTATGATAGTCCATTGTGTCTTGATGATGATGACTTGCTTGATATTGGGAAATTACAAGTTCAAGGAGATAACTTTAACAAGTATGATGAGGATCTTTATCATTAGATGACGATTATGTTACGTCCTCATATCATCTCTTCACATTCTGAATCAAATTATGACATATTTCCCATGAAAACTAATGTTAAATATCCATCTTATAATCCTAGTGAGGTATATCATTCTAGTTTTCATGACATTTTTCAGATCTAGTTGGATATATCATTTTATCAAAACATTCCATGACGTAATATGTACTTAATCATTTCTTCTTTGAGTAATTTTTGAATTGTTATAACTTATCTGACCATGTATTACATGATGCAACATTCCTATAAACATATGCATGATTGAAATATTTCTGTGGGGCTAGAATTGCTTTGATGGTTACATTGGTTCTATGATTTCACATAGCTTTCTTGAACCAATGTAGGTTACATTACCCATAGTATATGTTTTCTTGTTCTTCTTTCTTTTAGAATGAGAGTTTGGATAATTTTGTTTATTTTTAGTTTTTCTTTGTCTTCTTACTATGTCTAATTCTTGGTAAGAAAATGAACATGACTAGAAATGTTTGAATTAGTTTTTGCTATACAATTGCATTCCTGAGAAATGAGAATAGAGTATACCCTATAACATTGACAACTCAC
Organism: Pseudotsuga menziesii; assembly: GCA_001517045.1. NCBI lineage: Eukaryota > Viridiplantae > Streptophyta > Pinopsida > Pinales > Pinaceae > Pseudotsuga > Pseudotsuga menziesii. The sequence goes on from LPNX010162860.1 coordinate 51,681, forward strand.
CTCGAAGTTTAGTCAAAGAATTAGGGGACTTGACCATCTATTTCACACCATCATTCAATTATATAATTATCTACTAATGAGGTTTAACGAATCAACTACACCCATGACTGTTTTACTAAGCATCTAGTCCTTACCCTATATTCATGACCTCAATAATTTTCCTTAACTTGTTCACGAGAAGTTTCAATGGATGTAATGGACACAACAAATTTTGGAAAAAGTTTGAAAAAGCATGGTGTAGTTATAATATTTTAAGTGTCGAAACAATGTTTTTCTTAGCGCTAAAAGAATAGATAAAGGAAACACATCGGTGCTATATTAAGTTTAAGAAGTTAATACATTGGTGGATATTAATCCTAGAAGCAGGGTTGGAATTTCATTTCATCTCTATCCTTCAAACTAAATTTTTTTGATGTTTTGAGATTTTATCTCCTCAGTCGTATAATGTTTCATTAAAAGAGTTACTCTTCAACCATGAGGGTAGAATTCTTTCATTAATAATTTTTATTAAAGGATTTAAGCAATGAAGAAGTTAGTTTTTATTATATACTTAACAAAATTACTTACCAAAAATAACACAAACCAATAATTGAGACCCACCAACATTATGCAATATACACCCACTAGCATCCATATTACCTGCAATTAAAATTTGGTTTTGGGAACGGGTTTCAAAGTTCAGCCTCTCCAAAAACTAACAAAAAAATTAATGAAGGCTTATAGAAATCACTAAACGTCAAAAATAAGTTTTGGAAAATTGTTTTCCCATTTGGTCTAACGTTCTCCCAAAATATTTAGAAGTATTTGACGGGAAAATTTCCCTGCTACAGACAAAACAAAACGTCAAAACAAAACGTCGTCAAATTCCAACACTTCCTAGAAGTGTCGATAGCATTGACAAAAAAAAACAAGTTTGAACGACGCAATAGTAAGGATTAATGCACTGCAACGACAACAATATTCTAGGATTATGATAGTTAAAGAAGCATTTGAATGGTAGCTTTATAAGATGAAAGTTTCCGAAGGGGTGGCGGGTTATAGGATAAAAGGCAAAGGTGGTGGGTTATAAGATAAAAAACAGAGAAACAAATGAAGAGGAAGAAAGAGAAGTTCAACACAAGTTATTGAAGATTTAGAATTCAAGAGGTTTCAAGTCTAAAACCAACGCAAAGATAAAGCAAAGGTAAAGTTTAAAGCGGCAATATGAATAAGTTCTAAGTCTTTGATAAGGGAATAAATATCATCTCACAAATAGATTTTAGATTTTTAGAGTGTAGGTAACATTGACGATATAGGTTTTAAGGTGTTGATGAAAGAAAATGATGATTTGTTTCAAACAATTGCAAGGATTTCCAACTATTTTGTGAATGAATAATTAAGTTATGTTTTAAACAATATTGTTAATCCAGTTAACACTATATGGGTGATATGGGTGTTATCAATTGAAAATACAATAAAAGGAAAATGAAAACCTCAAAGAGGCACAATACAAATTCATTTAGCACAACACATAACACACAATAAGGTTATTTGATTGCAAAGAAAGTTTTACAATATAAAACAGATGTTGCTCAGTACATGTTATAAGATGAATCTATGCTAGTTTTATTTTTATTTTTATTTTTTTTTATCTTTTACATCTCAAGTAATTTGATACCTCTATATTTTGTTGTAAGATGAATCTATGCTAGTTTTCTTTTTCTTTTTACATCTTTTATCTAACATTTAAAATTCATCCAACACATGGAATATTTTTATGTAGTCTTTTTTGTTTATCACATACTTTATTGACTAATAACATCTCACCCATATTGGATTGTAGAGTACCTTTATATTTTTGGTGCAATGAATTTAATGTAAAGGAAACATAATCTAAACAGACATATATCTTGAAATTAAATTAATTGAGTAAACCTTGAACAATAATTACATTTCTAACTAATACAACTTATTTTGTACATATCTTTATCACTATTGTAGTGAAAAAAACTCTTATTTGTTCATTTTTCAAATTTTATTGGAATCTATTTCATATAAATTAAAAGATCTAATAAGCTTTTGTAAAAAAATCATTTTTTAAGTATCCACTCTTCTATATCTTAGCAATTAAATGATTTAGATTTTTTATAAGATCCGATAGATAAAATATTGTACATTTTTAAAATAATTTTCAAATATAAATGTTCACTTTATTATATGTAAACTCATTGATATATTGTTATTATTTTTTATTATTATTATTTCTTTAAAAATTATATAATTATTATTAGTACAAAATATCAACAAATTCTCAATATTCTATAAAAAAAAACAAATATAGAAAAAATTTGAAACTATGGCCATCTTCAAAAATACAAATACAAAATCATAAAAAAGTTAATAGCAAATGTGTTTCAATTTGATTAGTAAAAATATTAATTTTCTTAATATGATTTTTATGATCTTATTTTACATCAACAAAGCAATTCTTAGTTATGATGTAAGGTGTTTCTTTCTTATGTACTATAGGTATAAAGACAAAAAAAATTGTTGGTTTTTATTCTCTGATAAAGCACTTACTTGGGATGTCATTGTTAGAAAAGGTAGGAAAGGTCCAGGTAGATATTCTTTGTGTAAATTGGATGCTAAGACCAATTTTCATCTTGGAGTGGAATGCCCCTTCACTCAGAGTGTTTGGTTGAATATTGAGGATAAGTTAAGAATCAAGAATCTTTGGAGTGGGGATTCTATGATAAACTGCAAGAAGACATGGTGGCTTAATATGGAGGTTAAGAATATTATTTCTTTACCCATTATTGTTTTGTGGTTTATTTGAAAAGCTAGAAATCAAAGCTGCTTTGAGGATATTACCTTCATACCTTCTCAAGTATCCGTTTTCAGCTTGGGTATGTTGAAATCTTTTTCTCGGGACAATTTAGTGGTGAATATGAGAACTGTAGCTATTGAAAATATTCATAAATGTTATCCTTGGGGGTATTTTGATGGCTCTGTAGCTGGTGAGCCAAAAATTTGTGGAGCTGGAGGTATGCTTTATATATCTGATGAGCATTTCTTTTCCTTTAAAGCTAGTTTAGGGATTGGCACAAATAATTTTGCAGAGCTTTGTGCATTAAAGCTTTTACTTACCTTGGCTAGGGAGAATCATATTTCAAATTCATATTTTTGGCGACTCTCAGTTAGTCATTAATTGGGCTAATGGTAAGTTCTAATGTTTGAATTTAGAGCTTTCACAGGTTCTTAATGAAGTTAACAGACTATCATATTTTTTTGAGCATTTGGACCTCAAGCACATCTACCATGAAAGGAATTCTCGTGCAGATGTCCTAGCAAAAGCTAGAGCGAAGGTTATGGATGGGTATTGGTACATCAAAGAGTATCGAGCACTTGGTTTCATTGAAAGATATCATCTTTTCTGAATAAGCCTGTTATTGGCTTTGAGAATTGATGATGATTTTGGGATTAAGATATGTTTTTGATAATTTTGTATACATGTTGTTATGCTGCATTATCCTTTTGAACTTATACATGATGATGTGGAGGAATGACGAGTTTTTTGTTTCTTTGACGTATAAGTAACAACTATATTTTGACCTTTTGTATAGATTTCTGCTATGATCTGAATTGTATTGACAAATACAATGATCTATTGATTTGTATGTAACTGCTAAATATTTTGATCTTTTGAATAGACTTCTGCTATTGATGTGCTTTATATTGACAAATACAATGATCTAATATAAAAAGATTATGCTTTGAGACATTCTGGATAATTTTTGTGACAATGGACATATTTTTTATCCATCTCTACAATATAAATAAAATTTAAAAATTTTTCTTGTAGAAAAAAAAGAAAGTATAATTAAAACTTGGTAAGAATTCACATCCATAAATATTTGGTTGATGACAATAAAAGGGATCCAACCCATTCATTTAGATAACAAGTGGCACATCTCTTATGTCCATCAATCTTTCATATTGATGTGTTTTTAGCGATCCATCCCCTTATGTACACAATGTTTCCAATCATCAATTAGATATTCTTGAAAGATTCTTTATTCTACCTTCCATTATGGGATTTCTACTAAGGTACCTTAGTTATTCAAACCGAGCTTTCTAGTTCTTTAACCATTTCTTTTACCCTTGCATCATCAACTAATCTCGTCATTAAATTACTTTCCAAAAAATATATACAAATATTTCAAATCATATATATATTTCTATTTCTATTTCTAACATATTTTAAATAACTAATATATCTATATCTATCTATCTATATATATATAGATATATTCTCTTTTAACATATCATTTTCACTATAGGGAATAAAGAATCGCTCCTAATTATTTATGGCTAAAATGAATATATGGTATTTAAGATATTTTTTGATTATCAAAAATATTTTTAACTATGTATCAACTTGGTCAGTGAATTTTCATAAACACAATCAACTACTTAATTTTGTGAAGAGAATTAGTTATTAAACAAAAGTTAAAATACATAATTTTATATCCATTATTCATACCAGATTGTTTAAGTTAATATAAACACAAAAAAATACTATTTAACTGAAGTTTATTTAAATCTTAATCAAGATGCATTTAAGCATAACAAAATACACGAAACATCAATAAATACATGTTGTAAACTTGTTATAATTGTCTTAATCTTGTTGATCAACTCAACCAAATCCAAAATCTGAAATAATCTCTAAATCGCTTTAAACATAATAACTCACATAAAAATCATGCTAAATATCAAATAATGTATCAATTTATTTTATTAACCCTAACGAAGCAAATCCCATAACGTCACATTACCAATAACAAAATAAGTGCAGACCACGATGAGCCAGGAAGGCTCTGAATCAGTGAAATGAAATTACTGAGTAAGTGTTTATAGCGAGGCCAGCGCGAGCAAAACAGATCCTGCGGCCAGAAGGACACCACCCATGCGGTATGAAGGAGCGGCTGCGCTTGCGTTTGATCCACTCCCCGGGGGATTCGCCCCGCTTACCGACGTAGACGGTCCGGGCGAGGAGGCTGCGCTAACGGTGATAGCGAGCTTCATGCCCTCTAAGCAGTGACTGCCGATTCCGCAGATGTAATAATGGGCGCCCGTGGCATTCAATGTAACGATGTCGTTTCCAGTGGTGTGTTTTGCCAACGGATCAGCAATGAGGCACGAATCGTACGCCGTCTTGTTTACCTCCAGAACTTCGTGCGCGCCTTGAATGTATGTGAATACTGCATCATATTTATTCATCAATATCATCACATATAAATATTTACAATGGTATGATATTTGTAGATTACTTTTTTGTTACCGAATTTTTATATAAAATTTGGGTGGGTTATTGTTTATGCTTTTTCAAAATTTAAATAAACAATTATATATATAATAATTAGATGAATGGATAACTAGTAGTGATGTATAGATAAGTAATAGTTGATGAATAGATAACCAACTATTCATGGCGGATAACTAAAAGAATGTGAGATAATAATAATAAAAAAATAAGTTTTGATAATTGATAAATGGATGACAGGAAGAATGATGGTCAAAAAAATTTAAACATCATTTCATTCCATCACTATCTCTCAACTATTTGATTCCTATCGAAGTGATCCAGCCACAGACTATTTAGATGTGCTAGTTATATATTAATTATAAAACATCATTTAAAGTGTGTCTTATCCATATTTATTAACCACAAATTAAATGATTATACTAATTTTATTAATCTTTGTATATTACATACCAAGTTTGTCGCCCACAGCAAATGTTCTCCCAGCAACCCATGTAGGATATATCACGCCCAAATTCCATTCTAAGCTGCCTCCCACGGTGTATTCATGAGCAGCTAAACAGCTAAATGGAAAAACAATCATCGCTATTGCCACTGCAATTGCAATCCACAGCCTCTGCTGCTCCATATCTTCAACAAAAATCTCTGCCAATATTCAGCCATCCAAACAAACAAATAAAAGGCCATACAAGAAATCCAAGAAGATACAACACCAACACCAGGCCACTGCCTTTCTACCATAAAAACTAACAACAGAAATACAACAATACAGGAGGGCATAATTAAAGAACAGTTCATGGCAATATCATTGAAGATTGACGAAAAGACCATACGATATATTAATGCCGAGAAATGTCGAAGCGATTTTTATCAATTGAATGAATTTTTTGTTCTTGAAATTTATTGAATGAAAAGATTGGATATATAGGAGTCTAGACGCGATTCGTAGCTGCCCTGAAAGTCTGCAAGTCAACGGTTGGCTATAATAGATATTAAACAGTCAACCTTCCAATTGAAAATCCCTTGGACAGGACGTCTCGTGTGGCTCATGTTCTCAGACTTACAGAATAACCATCCGATGAGCTTGAAAGGAATCGAATATACCCACTAAAAAAACACGTATAAATACTTTATTTTGATAACTCTTGGTGACAATTGATTTAATGAAATAGTTTATGAAAATACTCTGTATCTCCTCGCTGGTTGCATTTTTTTTTTTCCATAGCTCTTCGTGGGAAGAGTTTCCAAAGGTTTCTTATAATAGTGACAACCATCATATCCGGAGATGACAACTATCCATGTGTTGTCATCCCATAGAAACTATTAACAGATAATGAATGGTGTCTGCTTAAAGATATGGAAATCTTCGAAACCATACTTGTCAATAGTCAAAGGTTGGCTTTTAAATATAAAATACTTTAACATCCCTATCACTAGGAACGCTCCAATTTGTTTAAATACTTTCACTGGTATTTAAATATATGCAATGGAATTGATTTAATGGGATAATTTATGAAGATTCTTCTGTATCTAAGTCATGTTGTCGGTTGCAATACATTTTATTTGTAGACCTATTTCCAAGAATAATTTTTAAATTCTTCTACATGAAGTATATCTTATAATATTGGCATCATCATGTTAGCTACTCATGTTTGAATTTCTCTTTTAAAGTTTCCCTAATTCCAAGTTTTCCCTAGAAATAAGGAATTTGAGTTGGTTGATATTAAAGTAATGAAAATATCTTGATTTTTGGACCTTACCGGGCACCTGACTTGGATTTTGTAAGCTTCAGAAGGTTATCTTAGTCTTGTAAATGTGTAAAGACGGCCTGAGTAATGTAATTGGCTTTCAATGAGATGTATAATCTAAGCTTCAATTAATGATTATTTTGTTGGAGTTCGTTTCTTTTACTAGAGTTATGTGGCTTCATTTAAATATTTTAGGAAGTTATTATGTAGATTTTTAATATTTTATTGTGGGTGAGTGCACAAAGTTGAGGGTTTCTTTTGGGGTGTTAGATGCAATACAAAACTGAAAAAACAAACATCCATCAACTTGTATGGATATTTTGAGACACTTACACAATGAATCTTGTGATGAGTAAAAAACAAGAAATGTAGGAAATTGAATGACCTTTCCAAATATATAATTTTTTTCTATTGAAAATGTAATACCCCGGTTTTGACCCCATTTGCATTTAAAGATACATGATGTATATTTTGTAATTCATCGTGGTGTGGAGCTAAAGGCAAAAACCCCACCATCGATTTGGTTGTGTATGTTACGGTAATAGGGATAGTTGTCGATGGTATATCGTGCTATCCAACACCTTATAGTTTTGGCATCATGTAAATATGCACTTTAATTAAAATGAACCCAACCAGCTCCATCAATGCAACCATGATGAAAAGGGCATGAGTTTCCTAAGGATAAGGAGGGGGAGTTATTAAACATTGGGCCAATGGGGAAAAGCCATGTGTCAGCTGTTAAACCCATTTAGTTGTCACCCACCCTTTTGACTCACTCATCTTTCCTTGTCTCATCAGTCAACTACCACATTAAAACTTCTGTTGATTAGTTGGGATAGTTATTGCTGGGCAGTGCTATGTGGTAGGACTGTCAGCCCTTGCCCACACGCACACCCCACCAGCAGGGTCATTCCCTCATGCAGAGAGCAGAGGAGGAGGATGATTCCATTCTCCATTTTTTCCATTTTTATCTTGCTCATCCTCACGCATACGAGGGTTTTTCTCACTGTCTCACCTTCTCACGCATAGGATTCTTCATCGTTTTCCTCATGTGGAGAGCCGGAGAAACCGTTCTCGGTCAACCACGATCTTCCTGTGTATGTTTTCCTCCTGTCCATGATGAGAGTTTGATTTCTCTTCCATTTTTCAGACTGTGTATTTTTCCCGTTGTTTCATTGTGAGATCGGGGCTGTTGTCTTCACCACGTTTTTGTTGGCTGTGGTGTTCAATTACATTTTGGGCCACTGTGGATTCTGAGTGAGCCGTTTTCTACCATCCACGATGTCCCTGTGAAGTAGCCATTCACAATTTCTGTTGTGGGGGTGTGTTTCCATACCGATTTTGTGGTCTAAGTATATGTTTTCCCTCACCAGGCTGAAAGTATGATCACCTCTTCTATTTCGGGCTGTGTATTTCTGTTGTTTCAATGTTGAGATTGGGGCTACTGTTTTCCCCACGATTTGTGGTTTGATGTGGGTTCTTTTTCGTTTTGGGTTTGCTGTGGCTATTATTGAGACATTTTGGCCACGATAGGGCCAAGAACGACTCAAGAATCGGATTTCCCCGCCCAAGCTATGAACCGTTGGTTTTGTTGCGTGTATGCAGTGGTTGGTCTTCGGACTATGTTGGCTTGGTTTTTTTTTTTTTGATGGCCTGATACACCCAACTATGTTGACTTCCTGATTTGTGTATTCTTGGCTGTGGGTAAGCCTGCTCGTTCCTTATTCCTTGGGAAATCATGCCCAGCTCGGGGGTGGTAGTGTTGTTGAGAGATTAAGGAGCACACTAGCCTATGGTTGGGTGGAACGTTGCAACGACGTAGCTCGTTGCGGGATGAATACTGCATAAGATAAGTAATCTTCACTATTCCATCCCTGCAGTTATATTGAGGTCTAATGAATTATGATGAACTTGTTGAATGCTTGAATGTATAGTTTTGCTTCCGCTGTATGCTTAATAATTATGCATCTCGGCATGTTTTGCATCAAAGAATTTTAGTTGTCAGTTTTTAGTTATGTAAAACTCCATGGGGCTAGTCGCCCAGATGTCTGGTGTTAAGTAGCGTCCTCTTGCCCGGTCGGAGGGTCGGGGACGTTACAGAAAATGTTGTTAAC
>LPNX010162860.1:65847-94081 GCA_001517045.1 Pseudotsuga menziesii
TACAGAGTGCGTGAACATTATCTTCTTCACTATATTTTCAGACAATCTTGTTTTGGGAATCAAGCATCTCCACCACAAGTTTCTAAGCATTACTTGGAGCATGGTATACATTGAGGAGCAAGAAATAAAGAATGAATTGAGCAAGAAAGAATCCATTAATTTAGCAAGGAGCCGCATAGAGAATCTCCACCATTGTTTTTCTTGCAATTGAGGAGCTAGGAAAGGCAAGATTAACTTGGTCACTGTGGTGGAGTATGTAGACACAATTGAGCAAGAAAGAAACCAAGCTTGGAGAATTTCCCATTGAGGAGCACCATACAACATTTCTACCATTGTTTTTCTTGCAATTGAGGAGGTATCAAAGGCAATGTATTCTTCCCAATCTCCCCCCTAGATCAAGAGTATGCAGACACAATTGCTCAATATATTTACCAAGCTTGGGGAATTTCCCATTGAGGAGCACCATAGAGCATCTCTACCATTGTTTTTATTGGAATTGAGGATCTAGCAAAGGCAACATTCTTCCCAATCTTCCCCCTATCTTGAGTATCTAGACACAATTGAGCAAGAAAGAAACCAAGCCTGGGTAGTTTCCCATTGAGGAGCTAGCAAAGGAAACCATATATATCATTGATCATTGTGGTCATGGGAAACTCACGCAATCGAGCAAGAAAATCAGCAAGGAAGCGGATACCCAATGAAATCCTTGAATAAATTAGAGAGAAGAAAAGAAATGACATGACCAATCGAAGACGCTCTATGGACACTCAACCAATTTCGGTTGTTGAGGATGCCATAGTTCTTCCTACCAATCCACATCAAGAAAGAGAGAAACATTCGCTCGAGGGGTCTTCGGTCACCATATCAGTAGAAGAACGAGCACTGCATGGCACTGATCAAGGAGTAAAATGTAGGTCCACATCAAGGCCACTTGAAACCCTTGTAGATTTAATTGAATGTGGGTATACAAGTGACGAAGTTAGAGAGACATTGAATGCCGAAGGTATGATGAAAGAAGCCAATGTTGTTTAGACCACTCACGAGGATTTCCAATTACCAATGTCCGATCATCACAAATACATGGAAGGACATGAAGCTCATGTTCAAACACCAAACCGACCGGGTGATATGGTACAGGGTGCAATTCCAACCTCCCTACCTCCATTAGCAACTTCACGCCGAAGAACTCCAAAACGTATACAAATCGATGAAAGTCTCATTGGTTCGCTTGAAGGTATGCTGTCTAAACGCAGTATTGCATATCAAGCTCAACATATACTTGTCAACTATTTTGATTTTAAATGTGATGGAGATAAATGTATATTATTTATATCGTTGTTAAAATTTAGGTCGATGACTATTGTTAGGAAAAACTTATGGATAAAGATGATAAATCGTTCTGAACCGAGTTCTTATGTTGTCAAAAGTTTGGTAGATGCATTTAGTAATATTGGAAAGAAATCTCATTCAAAGGATTGGAATGCATCTCGCTATGTGTTGTCACAAACAATCATGAACAAAATCACTAGGGCCCTTCTCCTTCTTAAGCCTACATCCAAACTTGTAGGATTGGATATCAAAGCACTCCGTATGTATTGTTCTATAAGAGAACAACTTGACTCTGGTGAAACAGATGTCTAGTCCTTTGTTGACAGGTTTCCATGCTCTGATATGAAGCTCATTGATGCGGTAAAGGGACTAGTGTAGTAGGGTTTTCTCCCTTTCTACAGGTAGGAACAACTCCATTCCGTCTATAGGACGCACGGGTAGGGTTCCTGTGAGAATGGAATGAAAAACCTGCAAAGAACTGTTAGCTTTGAGCCATGAAACCTTGCAGGAAACTTGTTATAAAAATGAAACATGGCTACAAGCAATCAGAGGAGAACCTGCAACAAACTATTAGAACATAAACCTGCAAATAAAACAAACTAGTAAACTAAAATAACAATGAAAAACTAATGGTTACACCTTCTATTTGGGTGGAAATGGGCCACCATGCCCTAGTTGGGGAAGCACCTCTCATAGGAATTGGGAGCTATGGCTCAATGGCGGAATGGAGGAGAGGGAGGGTGAATGGCTTAAGAGGTAAATGGTCTCAAGGCACTCACACGGGAAACATAATTATAGGGAGTGAAGGAGTGTTCTAAGAGTGACCCCCACCCCTCTATTTATAATATTTTTAGAGCTTTAAGCCCCTGGTTGGGGGTTTAGCCCCTTTTTTGGGATTTTAGACCATTTCGCTCAATCTTTAGCTCTTTTGGGGGTCTTAAGCTCCTTTGAGGGGTTTTAGCCCATTTTTGGAGGCTTTAGCCCCTATGAGAGCTATTTTGGCTCTTTTTAGGGGTTTTAATCCCTTTTTGATATTTTCAAGCCTTTTTGAGGGTGTGGGGGAAAAATGGGGTCAAATGAGGGTCATGTGTGGGTGTCCTTGGGTGGTGTAGGCCATGTAGAGCTGAGTGAGGGATTTTTTGGGTTAACAACTGATGCAAGAGTTTTGGCGTGACAATAGTAGACCTTCATCCAACCAAAAAGATGTACTAAACTTGAGAACGGGTTCAAGGGATCGTGAGACCCACATTAAACATTTTCTTGACATGACACAAACATAATTATATGAGATATTTAGGCATGAACATAATGCACTTAACTTGGGCCAAAGATCCTTCAAGAAATGCAAACCATGGTATGTTAAAATAAACACAACTTGTAAGACATGTTGTTGTCGATATCACATTGAGTACGCTTATTATTATGACACATATATACATATATTGAGTCTTTTGCATAACACTCTTGTGCAGGAATGCTCCACTACATTGCCATTGACATCATCTAGATAGGTTATCCATAGCATCTTGTGTAGAAGGATAGAAGGTTGCACATTTTATCAAAGGCCTTGCATAGATGGGACATGCCCAAGGTGTGGTGGAATGGAATTTTTGGACAAATGCATACATGTCACCGATGAGCATGAACTTGGGAGACATGAAGTGAACTTGCAGTCATTCAAATATGTCATGTATGATATCGGTGGAGGGAATGAAAGGAAAAAGATACAATTGGTCACCTCTCAGGTTAGCAACGAGTTCCTGAATAATATTTTTTCCTATTGATATCTATTGCTACTTCATAGATGTAACAACCTATTGATCTGTACATCTTTATTGTTGATCTACCAGGTACTGGTATGCAACTTCATGGAGGAATTCTTTGAAAAGACATAACAGTATGTAAAGCATGTACATGTGGATCGTTGGCAAGATTAGCATTTTAGAGCGTGAAAGGATACATTTCCTATTGGAACTATATTATCACTGGTCGATTTTGCGGAAAAATACACTCTTCAACCACAAAACGAGATTCAGAGTCAATATTATCACTCAGATCAGGTCAACATAATCGTCCATATCACCTATAGACATGGGGCAGATAGTACTGAAGAGAACAAGGTTATATTGAAGGAGTATCACTTTTACATAAGTGATGACAAGTGTCATGACTTGGATTTTGTACAACACAGCTTTCAATTGTTCTACAAACACTTGGAGAATAACAATATATAGATGGAACAACATTGGATTTGGTCTAATGGTTGTGCGGGGAAATTCAAAAATTCCTATGTCTTCCAATGGTTGTGTATTCTCCACAAGAGGCACAAGGTGCCAAATATTTGGAACTATTTTGAGACGAAACATGCAAAAGGGGAACATGATGGAGTAGGTGCATGCATCAAGACTGCATTAAGTAGGAAAGAGATAAAATTTACAACTATTTTGCTCATCCGAGATGCAAAGACCATTGTTGCATGGTGTTCTTCAGTGATGGGGTAGTGAGCTAGAAGGCAAGAAGACCAATCATCTCAAAAAGCACATTTACATAGATATTTTTGGGAGGTGGTCGATGTAGATCGATCAATCCTATATGAGTGCAAGACCGTCCAAGGAACTCGTGCATTCAATTTAGTTAGGATGTCAGACAATGCTATAGTTGAAATGTGGATAAGAAAACTCTCTTGTTTTTGTTATCCATGTAGCAATGTTTAATGGGACAACTGTGAATCCACAGATTGGGTTGACAACTGGGATCGTGTATCACTCCCCATTGGTCGACAAATAACTTCAGAATTATCCTAGTTGGAGGAGGGACAGTTGAGTATTTCACATGAATATGACCACATTTCAGATCTCATACAACCAGGTTCGACTATTATGTTGATCACTTTGAAATGTTTGACGATCAATTGTGTTTAGTTAGCTGACTCCTAGGTCTGCACTTTATTTTATGTAGGGCACATATATGCAGTGGTTGCCCCGAGAGACAATGAATGGTACACTAACTACTGGTTGGCACATTGCTTGGATGGGAAGCATACCCTCATTGTCTCATTAAGCGACTCCGATGGCAATTATTTTCCAATTGGGTCAATGGTTATCAAAGGAGAATATTTGACACAGGTTTCCCATGCACAAAAGAAAAAATATTATGTATTTGAAGATTATAGACCAAGTCAAATTGTAAACCAATATACAAACATAGTTATTGGCACAAACCTCTAGCTGCAAACAATGCCAAAAAAGAACTCATCAAAGTCACGATACTTGTTGCCTTACTCTAAGCACAAGAGGCTAAAGGATACCATTTCTATTAGAGGTGATCCCGATGGTATAGTCGAATGACCACAGGTAGGTAGTCAGGTATGTGGTAGTCAGATATTTTGGTTTCATGGTCTCATTGATTATTTACAGTTTGATACATTGAGCACTTGATATATTGATAAATTCAATAGACTTCTACAATGGATTTGTTGTATTATATTGATACTTACATGACTCATGCCTTATAGCCCAAGACCATTATCTACCACTCTATCTGGGATATGTCTATTGCATTTTCCTTGAATCTCAAAGTTGATCCTATAAGCACATGTCCTTGAATCCAATAATTATCTCCTTCACTCCGATAATTTTTTTCTCCACATAAAGCCCTAAACACAGTTGCATGACCCACCAGAATCCCTTTTTGATGCACAATTTACATTGTATGCCCCGGGTAGGGATTCAACAGGTGTCCTTGAAAGCCTATAGGAGGTGGGATTCAATGTGTGATAGAATGATGGTCGTTGATCGGATTGACGAACCATTGGCTTCGTTGGATTCAGGACATCGGGATAGTGCCATGGGAGGCCCTCTAATCTGGTTCCATGGATAAGAGACTATTTTTCATGGGGGCGTCACCTAGGGACCATTATGATATCATGTTCATTCGTATTCGGGGGATAAAAAAATTCTAAACCAATCTATTGGTGGTATATTAAGGGTATAAAGGGTTTTTTTATTTACTATATAAATATCCAATATGATGGGGCATATTTTATTGCAAAGGGTTTCCCGCTTCTCTACCATAAGTATTAAATTGAGCACATAGATATGTAGACAAACACACAACTCACAAAGTAGATCACACAATTTACTCAGCAGTTGAAGAATGAAACAGTGCAAAAATGGCTTGCAGCTGTGAATGCTTTCATTAATAAAAAAGTAATCAAATTATAATTACAATGAAGTATAATGGCTTTAATAGCCACATGAAATTCAAATCCACATGAGGAAATTCGAATTGATAGACTCTACTTGACTGTAGGTAACTAAGACCTTGTCTAAATTACTATCGGAGGACTCAATAGTTAACTAACCTTGTCTAAACCATAACTGGAGTTCATTGGAGCTCTAAAACACAACTCAAGTGTTACAGTCAGTGTTGACTAAGGCTAACTCACTGTGGTAGGTGAGAAATGCGCCCCTCCTGAGTGCAGTCAAGTAAACCTAGCTCTAACTGAATGTAGAGG
Source organism: Pseudotsuga menziesii (assembly GCA_001517045.1). Lineage (NCBI taxonomy): Eukaryota > Viridiplantae > Streptophyta > Pinopsida > Pinales > Pinaceae > Pseudotsuga > Pseudotsuga menziesii. The sequence continues at coordinate 71,693 of LPNX010162860.1, forward strand.
ACAAGAACTGAATGTAACTGACTCCTAACTTAGCTTAAATAGTCATCAACTAAACTGAACTGACCTTGGTTGGTTTCAGCACTCCTAGTGGCTCCCTAAATTGTAGGGATTAGTCTAGGAGGCTCCTAAACTGATGAAATTAAGTGCAATCAGTGGCAGTAAGCCTTAATTAGTGTTCCCCACACTTTAGTAACCGAAACATGTGCCCCAATTAGTCCAAGTGGAACCAATGGTGCTAATGAATATAAATAGACTGGATGGACTCCTGATTTAGACATGACTCCCGATTTAGACATATGACCAAATTTGGACAAGGGAGGATTAATAATCCTAACACCCCCCCTGAATGCTAACTTGGACAATCTGTGGGCCTTGGTAACTAAGACCATAGGTCACCCCTGGTAACTAAGACCATAGGTCACCCATTACATCAAGTAAAAATAAAGTAACTACTTAATACAAGGAGCTAGGGCAAAAACCACATGGGAAAAGAGCCCCCCGTCTATCTAAGCAGGTTGAATCAGGTCTCAAGTTTGAAAAACTTGAAAATATGTTGCTGCAATCTTCATCTCTGTGAGGTAGCGAAGCAGCATGCATGGTGTGCTGTGCACAGGTATTCTAGGGCATGACATGTAGACTTCTCCTTCTTCTCCAAAATTGATGATGGGAGGAAGGAGGAATGTAACCTTTGTCTCTTGCTGAATGAAGAGGTGTATGATCATTTCCATTCTTCTAAATGTAGTGAGACTGAGCCTTTTCCATATAGCATCTTACAGGGAGTCTGTTGCATCTTCCTGAAGGAGGTAAGATTGCATGGCATAGCGCAAGGGTCTTTCCTTTCTGAGTGTCAGGTGAGTTTCCAGTCATCTTCATAGCTTCCAGTTTGGAAGTAGGGACTGAATCTAGATATGAGTCACCCTGAATCTCAATATCATAAACTGATAAAGATGGATCTACAATACTAGTAGAAGCTGTAAAAGAAGTAGATGCAATGATTTTACCTTCACTTGCAAGTGGCTGCTGAGAGTGCACTGGTTCTGAAGGAGGCATGAAATGTGAGAAATCATATGCTTTTGAAGCATGATTTGCAGTACCGTTTGCTATGATGCTCCCAGTAGAGATATCTGTGATCTCCACTGAGTCAGGACCAAAGATCACTCGCTTTGGAGATCCAATATGGGTCATCTGATAGACAGATAACAGGTTTGAAGCTAGGCAGGGAACAAATAACACATCTTTGAACCTTCCATGTTCAAGTTTGATAAAGCCCTTCCCCTTTGTTTTGACTTTACTGTTATTTCCCATATTAATACTAGGACCATCAAAGGACTGAAAAGAAGAGAATGATTCTCTGGATGCAGCCATATGGTTGGAAGCTCCAGAATCAATGAGGAAGACATGTGATGATGTGCAGCAAGTCTTCAGCGCATCGCATTTCCTTTGGTATTCTTCATCATCTTCTTCTTCAAAGTCATCCTTCCTTGCGCTAGCAAGTACATAAATGTTATGTTTCTTCAAAAGAAGAGCCATTTCATCAAGTTGTCTTCTCATACAGGAGATTTATGAATGAAAGCCCCTTCCACAGTAAGAGTAGAGGACCTTGCCTTTGCCATTCTTCTTGCTTCTCTTCAAACTTGAAGGTTCTTTTGACTGCTCTTTCTTCATAGGGGACTCATCTCTTTGCTTCCCTTTGTCATTCGCTACCTTATCTCCTCTTGCAACTAGAGCTAGATCTTTGGGAGATAGAATGATCCCCATTTGGATCAATTTATCATTCTCAGAAATAAGAGATTGGATGAAGGCATTAAGAGTGGGCATCTTCCAATTTGGAGTAGTGAGCCTTACTGTTTGTAAGGTGGATACAAAGACTGAGTAGTATGCATTGAGCTTTGTGAGAATGGAAAGGATGATATGATCTTCATCCTTCTCCACTTTGCATTGCTTCAACTGATATATCAGGTTCTTTAACTTTGTGAAGATTTCATTTAGAGATTCGAAATTGGATGGATTGAGAGTAATCAGATCATTTTCTAATCGATGGATCCTCATCTCATCCTGCTTATCAAATAAGGAGGAAATATTGTCCCAAAACTCCTTGGGAGTCTGCAATTCTTGGATGTGGAACCAAAGATATTTAGAGACTGAGGAGAGCAAGTGTCCATGGGCTTCATCAAGCCTGTTCATGTACTTAGCTTTGTCTTTATCTGAATCTGACTCTTCCTCTATTTCTTCTATGACTTTGAAGAGTAGCTTGGTGCGGAGCATTACCACCATGTCTCCTCTCCACTCGTGATAGTTGAAGGGAGTCAGAAGCTCCACTGTATGAGCCATTTTGAATGTAGTAAGAAGAACATAGCTACTGTAGCAAATGTAGTGAGAAGAAAGGGCTTCTTGTAGTGAATGCTATAAGAAAAAGATGATAACCTGTCACAAAATCAAACATACAAAGTAAGGTCGATAGTCTGCACTTTTGGAATTTCCTTCACACCCAGCATAGTTGATCAAGCAAGCTTGATCAACAATTTCCTAACTTGGGATATTAAGTGGTAAATTCTCCGCTTCTGGTGCAGTACTCGAAGGAGCAATTTGCTCAAAAAGAATGATATGACTGGAGATTTGAGGAGGAGAGGTGTCTTGTCCACCAAGGCTTTGATACCATATTAAATTGAGCACATAGATATGTAGACAAACACACAACTCACAAAGTAGATCACACAATTTACTCAACAATTGAAGAATGAAACAGTGCAAAAATGGCTTGAAGCTGTGAATGCTTTCATTAATCAAAAAGTAATCAGATTATAATTACAATGAAGTATAATGGCATTAATATCCACATCAAATTCAAATCCACCTGATGAAATTCGAATTGATAGACTCTACTTGACTGTAGGTAACTAAGACCTTGTCTAAATCACTATCGGAGGACTCAATAGTTAATTGACCTTGTCTAAACCATAACCAGAGTTCATCGGAGCTCTAAAACACAACTCAAGTGTTACATTCAGTGTTGACTAAGGCTAAATAACAGTGGTAGGTGAGAAATTCACCCCTCCTGAGTGTAGTCAAGTAAACCTAGCGCTAACTAAATGTAGAGGACTAGAACTGAATGTAACTGACTCCTAACTTAGCTTAACTAGTCATCAACTGAACGAAACTGACCTTGGTTGGTTTCGTCACTCCCAGTGGCTTCCTAAATTGTAGGGATTGGTCTAGGAGGCTCCTAAATTGATGCAATTAAGTGCAACCAGTGGCAGTAAGCCTTAATTAGTGTTCCCCACACTTTAGTAACTGAAACATGTGACCCAATTAGGCCAAGTGGACCCAATGGTGCTAATGACTATAAATAGACTGGATGGACTCCCAATTTAGACATGACTCTTGATTTAGAAATATGACCAAATTTGGACAAGGGAGGATTAATAATGCTAACAATAAGCCTACATGATGATGCATAGGGTTTTTCTCCATTGTTTTTTCTCGATAGGGTTTTCTCCATCATTTTTTTCTGGATTGGGAGGGCAGTTTCTCTGGTGGATAATAGTGTTGGAGGAGAGTGTTTTATTTGGTGCATAGCATTTTTTTCCACCGTTTTCTGGATTTGGTAGTGGGTTTGTGGTGGGTTTGCAGTGTTGGAGGAGGGCGGTTTCTCTAGTGCATAGCAGTGTTGGAGGAGGATGGTTTCTCTGGTGCATAGCATTTTTTTCCACCGTTTTCTGGATTTGCCCAAACATTCTTCTACTAAATTATATGCACTGTCTACTCAAGCCTTATAAGCATCTTCAAACAACCGGATACTTGAATATTGCACCTCACAGGATATCATTCAATCTCATGAGATGCATCCTTATACATTTAATAGTAGCATTTTGTAGATTGTAGTTGGTGACTCTACACAAGTTGATGTTTTAGGATGAGACACTATGCAGTTCACTAATGGATGCATCAATGTTGTTCTCCTTGTTCTTGAAATATTTGCTAATCTACTCATTATTTATTGAATTTTTCAACAATCCTAGGATTAAACTTTGTATTTTATAGATGCATTTATTGCATCTAGAAAATACAAAATGAAAAACATACTAGGCCTAGGTGTTGAACAACCCAAAATGATGCTCAATTGATATTCTAATAACATCATCTCAGAATCACACCCAGTCAAGCCCAAAACTACAAATTCAGCTATAGTAAGTTCCATATTAGGCTCAAGGGACTAGTAAAATGTGAACAAATTCCATATTCATAGCATGGAACAAACCTGTGCTTTATTTTTTGAGCTCAGTAAGGGGATCTACTCTCTCGCTGAGTTAATCGCAATGACTACTATTTTCACCAATGCACCTAGAGCTACAACTGGTGCTGATATTATTCTTACATGATTATTAGACGAGGCCCTTCACTACGAGACTTTATTCTCTATCTTAGGAAGTGAAACTCAAAATAATGGAAGGTCCCAATATGGTAAAAGACCTTGTCACTAACAATGAGGTTCAGTGAAGCCCATTCTGAAGGTTCATATGTTTTACTCTAAGAAGAAAAGAAATATCTTGAAGAAACAATGTTTTCTATAATAAAACATGCATACATAATATACTCTAATTTGACAACCTAATGCCTAAAAAATAAAATATTCTAGTTTAATACACTAGTACACACATGGAATGTCCTTTGTTCTAGTTCACTTGGTTGAAAGTTACTTTTTAAAATTTTGTGCTCTACTAAACCCTAAATCCTATAACCTGAGATTCTTGTGTTCACCTCCCTTGTGAAGCCTCTCCTAGAACCTGGTTCGGGTGGGTTTCTCATGCTGAAGTAGAGGCATTTCACTTCCTTGTTGCCTCTATTCGGTTGTCCCCTGTTGTTGCTTCTCAACCCTCATTGTTTTGTTAATATTGCCTTAGTGCTTCAAATCTTCCATGTTTGACATCGCAACAATTCCGTTGTTGATCAATTCTTGAATGAAGTAGTGAATCTTGATAAGGGAGACCTTGTCAAACATGGGTTCCCTGGAAACAAAGGTGACTACCCTAGCTTTAGAATGGTTATCCACATGGAGGATTTAGTACTTTCAATATTACCGAACAAGGCATTAAAGGACCAAATTACACTTGGTAACCATGAATCCTTTGGAGGAAGAAAGGTCTCATCCTCCTTAATTGAAGCGATGGATCCATTGCACTCCCTCATCCTTTCACATTCAGTCCTAAGAATTTCAATTTGATGGCTTCAGTTTTTGTTTCACTCAATGTTGGTGAGATATTTCAAATATTTCATGTATACGTTTCTACAACTCGTTTAATGCTTCAAATATTCAGTAGGTTTTGCATAGAATTAAAATCATATGATAGATTTACTAGGGTCACAAGAAAATGTTCTTGAAATATTTTCTAATCTATGCAATAAATGCCATCCTTTGCAAGTATAGAGATGCAATTTACCATCTCAACTTTTCCCTTTTACAAAATTTTGTGCACAGGGTTCTTAATTTTCACATAGAGGCATTGGTACCAGGAATTTTACCTGTACATAGTATTAATGTGTTGACTATTATTACACAAGTCCAAACCTTGATATTGCAATATTAGATTCAAGAAAAGTGCCTGTGTATAGATGTTCATACTAGAATAATAGTTTAACTTGTATTCATGAATTGCAAATGCTTGCAACTATATGATGTTTATGGTAAACCATGCCATTCTCTAAATACATAAACGCAAAATCAAGGAGAAGAGAGATTCATAAATAAAGCACTTAATTACACTTTATTCCACCTCTAATTGTATGAGAACTTGGAGACCTTGTAAAATGGAATTGGTGCTTATAAACACATTTATAGCCTTGAATAAGTTATGAATTGGCAGGCATGAATGTTCAATTGCTATAATTAATCCATGTGTCCCGTAACAACAGATTTGACCATGAATTCATCATGTTTTTATATTGTATGACATTTGTGAGACTTTTACTTTTATCAAAAAATATTTGTATTGATATTTCAAGGATTGAAATCAAATATACATTGACTGTCCATAAAGATTCTGACTATAAATAGTTCAGAGTACTACAACACCATCTTCATCCTTTCCTATTCTATGATGTTTATGGTCCTCCTTGAGACATTACATCTTTTATTTCTATCTTATACAAAAAGTTTATAAAGTCCTAAAAAATTCTTGATTAACTCCAGTGGACCTAGACTATGGAACCAAAGCTTACTGAGTACCACATAATTTAATATAGAGTAGTTTTAGTAACAAATTGGTGAGTGCCTCCCCTGGACGCTTGTTCAAGAAGGGTAACTCTATTGAATAAAGAAGTGAATTAAAGTTTAGGCTTGGATTGTTGAGAATCCATTTTTTTAAGAATGCCACTGTAATACTATTTCATGTGGATGGTTACACAACTAATATAAGGCTTACACTTGTCTAAGCTTGCTTTATTTTTCTAAATGAAACTATGTATATAGTTCCACACCATCCAATTTCATTGCTGCAGTACCGTTTATCTTCACCTTAAATTTTAATGAACCTATCACCTTTTTTTATGAAGGTTCAGTGCCATATTTTATAGGGGAAACTTGCTCATGCTTGCGAATAGACAACTGCTTAGCTAATTGCCCTTGGTTAAAATTCTCTGAGACAGACTGCCCATGATCTTTCTTCAGGCCTCTGCTATTTTTCTTTGTTGGTGTCGCACAAGATTTATTCACCCTGAATCCCTTTGAATTGTATTCATATTGCTTAGCCTCACCCTTTTGTGAAACATAATCCTTGATAGGAGGTGTGTCGATTGAATTGACTTTCCTTGAATCTAAATTTGAAACATCTTGCTTATTTGGAGACGGTAGCACTAGTGAAGTCATGCTCTATAGATTTTGTTCTTAAATTTTTGGATCAGCCAATGATTCAGTAGACATTTTAGCATGTGCACTCCTCTCATCCTTATCTCCAATATTCCATTTATCCATATGCTTAGAGGACATTGAATATTCAAACCATGGATCCATCTGCTTCTCCTCTACCCATTTAGTAGGTTTTGAATAAAACCTTATAAAGGATTGATATGAATCTAAAGACACCATAGATCTCTTACTACGTCCTGTTTTGGTTGCTTCTTTTTGGATCAATGTGTCTACTTTGACATATTCCTCAATTCCCTTAACTAACTTCTTTTCATAGGTTCTGAAGAAAACGTTATAAAGGATTGATATGAATCTGAAGACACCACAGGTTTCTTACTACCTCATGTTTTGGTTGCTTATTTTTCGATCAATGTGTCTACTTTGACACATTCCTCAATTACCTTAACTAAATTCTTTTCGGATCAATGTGTCTATGTGCCATTTTTCAACAAACATATGGCACTTTATTTGGATATTTTGTTTTTTTCAGCAATGAATCTTTAATACCTTAATTAACCATCCAACATTTTTATCATTCCATTTTATTTTAGTGAACTGTTCTTTAAGATTCACATCCTCTACATTTCAAAGGCATATGCTTGGTGATATCTTTTATCAAAAAGAAAACTAGCAATGGGAAGAGGACCACTCCCAATATTTATACATATTTTTTATAATAGGGATTACTTAGTTTCCAGGGAAGCATTCTAATTGTGGGTTGGTCTGTACAGTATTTCCCAATGTCCTTCTATTGACTCTTCACCTTCAGTCCTCACTTTATTCACTTCTAGATAACGTTGCTTGAACCAAAATATTCGAAGAGGTGAATGCATATTATTTAGATAGACATAAATGATATGACACTATCTCAGGTTTTTCTATTTTGTTGTGGATTTAGCCTATAATTCCTTTACTACTTGACTAGTTGTTTTTATCTATAATATTGGAAAATCCAAATGAAATTTTACATAAGGGATCAGTCATTTCACATCCCAAAGCATAGTATAATTTCTTCCAAAAAGCAAACTGGGCATTTTAAGGGGTTCAAATTTCATCTATGTGGATTCTTTTCCATAAGCACTACAACTTGTATTTGACAAAATAAATTGCTATCCTATTTTTGTGTGATCCTGTTCTTTTTCCATAGCCTCTCTATTCGTTGTTCAACTCCAGAAAATTGACATGTTGAAGTTCTAGGAGTGTTTTTCTTTTTTACTTTTATCTTTTTTTTTCCAGGTTACAATGCCCAGGGAAAAACCCCAAGTACTTCCTCTCATTTCAAGGATGGTGTCTAGGGTAAACCCTACATTCTTTAGGGTATAAGGCCAAGTAAGAAACGGGGTTAGAATTGTTATAGAAATATACTCATTATGAACTCAACATGTCACTTACAGGAATAGAACTTAGGTGGGGAGAACAACACTCCATCCCACAACTATTCATACTAAAGTCTAAACCCAATTTACTTCTTACTTTTGTGATTTTTATCCTTGATCCACTCATGTACTGGATTATTTTAGAAATATAGTCAGCATATAGAAGCTTAGAAATATTCAAGGGACTATTGCTTTATTCTTGTACTTAATCTTCTTTTTCATAGCTCACATAAGTACAGTTCTATATTTCCTTCATGCTTCTTTCGGTGTATGCCAAGCATGATGTAAACACTCATCAAGCCTTATTATTTTCTCATTTTGATATCTCAATTTATAAACCTCTAAACTAGTATGCTCCCTTGATTGACCAATGCGTTTACAAAAGAGTAATATTTTCTCATTTTCACCTCTGCACTTATGAACTGAGACCTCTAAACTAGTATGCTCCACTAGGAAACCCTGAAGCTTCAAAATGAATATGGTTTGCTTGTGCCCTTAAATTATAAATTCTACATTCTTGGCCCTTTTGCAAGTACTGCATTTTGTTTCAAACCTTCCATTATTCAACAGTCTTTTTCTGTAAGACCCTTTTTGTATTTTTGATTCCCTAGTTCAATGAGAATCCATAGGCTTTGGTTATTCAAACCTTATGCATGACAAATGGTTCTTCTAGATTTAACACATTTGATATCTATGTATTAATCCTCTTCACTATCTGATTAGAATACACAAAATTTCTTATTCCAACATTTTATTACCCTTTCAAATAATATTTGTTCTAAGTTTTGTAGTCTTATAATATTTTCTTTGAGGTTTACAAGCTGGTGATTATTGAGAATCGAGATACTGGCATTTTTATTCTTAAAGATTGCTCATCTTCTGTCCAATATTGTCTATTTTGATGGCAATAAATACAATTTTGATGTGTTAGGTTCTTGATACTTTCATATGTCCAAAGCAGGGAGAATTAGTTAAGAAGACAATAAATCTTAGCTCTCTTATTTAGGTTATACATTAACTATAATTGAGTATTAATTTGTGTGAAGTCAATGATTTTCGTATTATAGGTATATGCTCCTGATTTACTACTACAATGTGCTAACAGCCTAAATTAGGCCACACATTTCAGTTTATTAATATTACCAACTGGTATCATGTCATCAACCATAATAAAAGTTCTCTCTCTAATGCTTGTCATCAAATAGATGAAGGTTGACTTTGTTTGAATCTGATCTTCAACTTTCTATAGGTGTGACTTCGATGGTGGAAAAATATTTTTGAATATTCATGCAAGATTATGTGTCCCCAAGTACTGGAAATAGGAATCAACAAATGGTAGGAAACATGGACCATTAGGGTCTACCATTGTCTCGAAACTTCAATGGACATTGATATGAAACATTAGAAAACAGTGAAACTATAAGAAACGAAAACAAGGGAGGAAACAAGAAAATAAAACTTAAGTGAAACCTCAGGAAGACTTTAGAAACTTAAGCAATATCCATGCAAACCTCTGGAAACTTGAATGAGACCTTGGGAAACCCGTGGGACCTTTTCTGAAAATTCAACCAAATATTGCAGAAATATGGAAATGGCTAGAAAAAGAACAATGCTTGTGTTTGAATGCATGTCCCTTCGACATTTATTTAAAATTTACATTATAGAAAAATAAGGTTAAGTTTCCTTTATTAACATCACTCATGATGATTGGATTTGATAACAAAAAAATAAGAATTGTTGTGAATAACAGGAATTGCTTTCTTGTTTAGAGCTTCTTGACATTTCATCCTTACTTTGGGACCATCTTCAGGAGACTAGAAAGCCAAATTTTCAAACAGTGATGACTATTCTTAATAAATACCTTTTTAGCGTGTGATATTTAATTCTTTCATCGTGTGGTATTCTTCATGTTGGCTCAACCATGTGTGAGTTTCCAAGGGAATGTAATAACAGGGTCCAAATGTCACTCAACCTCTTGCCTTTGTTTCTGTTAATAAAATATTCATTTATTTTTATCTCAATTTTTCCCTAATTTTTCTCTTGGTCATGTTTTCTTCCTTCACCAACACCATTGCCTTTTCCATACAGATTTGGTGTTTTGTGAGATGGGAATGTTTGGATAATGCTGAATTCTTGTACCTGTCATGTTTAAATCTACAGAATGTTCCTTACACCTAACCTCAATGGATATGCGTGTTTCAACTATATATACTTTGCCACAAGAACATGGTCTAGAATACACCCCTTTATGTGAGCCTGGTTTGATTGGGTCCTTCAATGAGTTCACCATCTTCTGACCGAATTGAGAGGTGTAAAGATCAATTTGTTGTGCCTTTTTATCATGATCTTGGCTATTTTGTCCATAGTGCACTTAATGTAGGGAGAATATATCCTTAATCTAATGTTGTCATCATCCTTCTTCTTTTTGTCATGAGGTTTATTGGCATCTCTAACCGTTTCATTGAAAAACGTTTTCTCTTAGCCATTGTTATAAACGCTCTATTTTTTTTCTAAGTGTTCATTATCTAAAATCCTAAGAGCTATGGTTACTAAGGTACTGATAACACCATTTTTATGTGGGGGGAAATGATGAGAATTTTCATGTAGATACGTTCTTGTTTGTGTATTCTTCCTATAAACCCGACAAGTGATTAAGTTGTCTTCCTTTCTAGTGATTAGTACATCTAGGAAGAAAATTCTCTTTTCTTTCTCAACTTCCATGGTTAACCTAATGTTCTCATTGATACTGTTAATATGATTAAAGAAATTATTTAAGTTATCTTCCCCATGCAGTCATACCACATCCGTATCATGTACATATCATTTCCATCTTTAGGAATTTAGGGGAGAATACTCTATGGCACTCTTCTCAAACTCCTCCATGTATAGATTTGAAATGAACAGGGAGAGAGGAGACCCCATTGTTATTCCTTCTATCTATTCATGAAATTGATTCTGAAACATGAAATACGTGGATCGAAGGAGAACATCTACTAGTTTTGTTGTGGCTTCATCACTAGGATTTCTTATGGTGTCGATAGCTTCCATGATTGGTATTTTCTTTTAGAGAAACACTATGTCGAAACTAACCAACATGTCTTTGTTGCTTAGTTTTTATTTGTTGATATCACTCACATGTGGCTTCATGAGTAAGCTTATTATAGTGTCAATAGCTTCAATGATCGGTATTTTTGTATTGAGAGACACTACGTCGAAACTTACCAACATGTATTTGCTGCTCAGTTTTTCTTTGTTGATCTCACTCACCAGAAATGACATTTACCCTAGAAATTTTTCTAAATGTGTTTTTTATGGATACATGTAAAGATAAACAACCCAAAGAGGTTTGATTAACTGGTGATCAAGGTTCACTTTCCATGAGGATGTTTGGCCCCAAAGGTTTCCATAGGAATAATTGGAGGTAGTGGTTGAATGTGTGAGGTTGGAATTACATTCTTTCTGCACACATAAGTGTGTCAAAGCCCACCCTATTGTCATCATTAAGACCAAACATCGTAATTTTGGGGTGGTGGTTTCCTTGGTTGGGGGGTGATTTTGTGCTTCACTAGCCTCACATATTGTTCACATACTTGTGCACAATATGCTTAAAATTAATAGTGGTAATACTCTTGCCACTTTTTAATGGAGATTTTGGGTTTTGCTTAGTGATGTAATCCCTAGTATAAAATGGCACAAAAATTAATATTTCAGAAACTTGTTAATGGTGCCCGACTAAAACGGTACAAAAATTAAGTAAGTTCAAAAAAAGAAAACAAAGAAAAAAAAGAGAAATATATATATATATATATATATATATATATATATATATATAACGACCATAACTGTCAGAAAAAAACCTATAAAAATATAAAAATCCCAAAAACAACAAAAAAATTCAACACCCGTAAACCAAAATGACAGGAAACTTCGGAAGATTTATTAAACTGCACTTCAACAACCGACACCAACCCCATCGACATACCGCCATCAACCACCCACATGATCGACATCAACTGACGAATCCGAAGGTCAAATCATGCCTTCATGACTACGATCAGAAGGAGTGCCAAAATCAAATCACATTTAACGCAAACTCGATAGACCATGCTAGACCATCATTTCCGCCATTAATACATCCATTGACAGAATCGTCACCCACTCCACCTATAAACACCACACTATAAAAATATGATTTATCGTATTCTGAAGAGATAAAGCAACCAAGTTTTCAGAAATTTGAGAGAAGAGACCCTGCAAGAAAAGTCGACCAAGATGAGACAAAATGGCCCCAAAGCAAACCGGAGCCATAGCTGCAAAAACAAAAGAACTACAATCCGCCGAAATCCCACTCATGAGAAGATTAAGAAACATAAAAATTGCCAAGGTACAGGAAACCTCATGGGAAAAAACCTAGGTAGAAATCAAAGAATGGGCCTATGTGGAGAAGAAAATGACACAAGAAGTAGAGAATATAAGCCACAGTACCATTATGAGTTACATGAACACATCCTTCATGGTGAGTTTTAGAGGAACAAAAGAAATAGCAGTAAAATTTATCATCAGTCGGTATCACAATGGTAAATTCTACTTCGACATACCAGTAGAAATTTCTGGTGAAGTCATATACAAGATTAGCGATCTCTCAAACCAGGGTGACCCTGTTCCTATTGGTATAAAAGAAGGACTGGTAGAACGACTAATAGGAACACTAATAGGGAAGAACTAAAAAGGGCTAATGATCAGTCAAATACAAGCCCGAACATCGCAAATCATGGCCAAAATCATAGCAACAGGACTCACCCCTACAGGTCGAGTAAGTGATCTGAAGCTAGACATGCTGGAAGCAGTCAACACAACAGCATGCACAGGGAAATTTTATCATTGGGCTCAGTATGTCGTCGACATGCTCAAAACCATATGTGAGAAATGCCAAGAGTCAGATGGAATTATCAGGTTCCCATCAGTGATAATTTGGATAGCCATGTACCACTTATGTCCGGTCAGAGATAAGCACTTCCAAGAACCTAGGGAATATCACATGTGGAGGTTCAAACCATTTTCATAGAATGGAATGCTGAAAGAACTGACAAATGGAAAAGTAATGCTAGAAAACTAGTTCCAGACCTTAAAGGTATATAAAACTAGGTGGAGGGTTCCTCAGAACATCAAAAGAAGCCTACCAAAAACTGCACACATTCAACTAGAGCTCGACCACACTGCAGTTTGGTACATGTAGGGAGCAAAAGAAAAAACAAAACCTCTCGACTATTATCCAACAGTCGAAGATATTTTCCAAGAATTAGCTCAACAATCCAATACGAAATTGTCGAGACCAGCAAAAGTGAAAGAAATAAACCAAGCAATTGAAGAACCATTGACTGACTAGAAAAAAGAGGAGGACTACAAACTCCTCTTATATATCAGTACCTTCATGTCAGAAGATATATTGGCAGAGTATACTAGCATAATTCAACTGACAACTGTGCCACAACCTATCCAAATGGGAAGCACATTGACTGATGATCAGAGGGCTATACCAACAGAAAAAAATATCATCCTGGCTCATCGACAGGAAGAAGGAGAAGAGTAGATAGAATAAGATATTGAATCAGATAATCTAGAATATGCTATGATAAAAGAAAACTTAAGGAAAAAAGAAAAGGAAATAATATCCTCAAGGAAAAGGAAGGCAATTCAGGAAAAAGGTAAGGGGAAGCGTAAGCTTATCCTCTCTGAATCAAAATACAAAGCGGAAATGTTGGTTACTGTTGTCAACATCATAGAATATGCAACAACAAATAAAATTTCGGTTGAAACAAAATTCAAGCGGTTCGTCGACGTAGGAGCAAAGAAAGGGAGACCGAAAATGGTAAAAATTGCAACCACTTCAGTCGATGAGAACATTGTTGATCTAGTCTCTACAACCCCACCCCCATCTCCAACCCAGATCACACAAGAAGATACCCCACAGATACCCACCATAATCCTTGTCGACATCTGTAAGAATGGTATTCCAAAAACAGTAAAAGAACGATTCGACCATGATGTGATTTCCTGGAATTCATTGAAAAATTACCCGAACTACTCACCTCTGTTCAGAAAATTACCACCAAATTCTCACTAATTGAACCTAGTTCACCATGCCAGATTCTCTTTTAGCAAATTGGCCAAATACCCGAGAAACCAATATCTGTGGGAACTATCAAGTCCATATTCTTAAGGAACCCCAACAAGACATATCAAATTGTTGCAAGCTACACTTCATCATTTACCCCATAATATGTCTCAAATCCCATACCAGCCGATGAACCAGCAAGAGACGGGGAATAAGATAACCAAGAAGTTATTTTAGCAATCAACCAGGTGATCGACAACCTATTCTCTGATGATCCATCCAATTCACCACCAGAAGTTGAAGATCCACTGTTGACTGATAATATCCCCACTACAACAATTACACCAGACCATTCACCATCTCCACCACCACTCCCCAATCTAGAACCTTTTCCAAACCCTGAACCACCTATTTCAAATACCCTAGATAGACACCGAGCTACAAGTTCCACCCAAGAAAATCAACCAAAAATTCCACCGACCAATGAAGATCAGTAGCCAGAAAACCAACCATAGGGAAATCTACCACTTACAAAATCATATGAAAAACAATAGACAGACCAACATAGACACAAAATAAAAAGAAAAGAAAAAAAGAAGAAAGAACACCACAAAGAACAAAGGTCGAAAGTGATCCACATCAACTAACTTGGATCGACTATTGCAGTCGACACAAATAAACTTAGAGATGGAGAGTTGGGTCAAATCCTAGAAACTCTTGTCACAGAAGTAGCCATAAGAAACAAGACTAAACAAGCGTAGATCGACACCACTAAGAAAGAGGAAATCCATTTTCTGACAAAATGCAGGAGTTTGATTCAAACAGTGATACCAGGACCAATTGAGGCCGACACGGACAAGCCACTGGAAAAAGCATACCATCTATTTGAAAGTGTGGTGTCGAACCTACAAATACACCTACAAAATACAAAGGAATATCAAAAAACGGAAACATCTAGACTACTAAGGCAGCAGTATACAACATTCTTGGAAGCTCACAAAGTACTACAGGATCTCTTGGAAGAGTCTATCATCACAACTGAAGTACTCTGCAATTGTCCTACCTACTACGGTGAATTATTTCAGCAAACCTGCCAGATTCGTGAGAAAATCCAAGTGCTAGAAAAGAGGAGAGGCATCGATGAAACAATCAGAGTACAATACAAGACTCGATTGTATTGGAAACAACCAAACTGTAGAAATTGGAGAAACAAGCACACCAGTGGGTACAGCAAGCACTACCGAGCCTCGACAAGCTGGACACAATCTTCTCAAGGATGAAGAGACTACTAGATACAGCGGAAGAGAAATCTCAATTTATAGGACCCGACATGGAAATCATCAAATATTTTTCCATCTAAGAGAAAATGTCGACTCTGTCAAGCATCACAACTCTGACTATCGACATCCAAAAAGTACTATAGAACTGGACGGAGTTTCAACACCAATTAGTCATTACAACAGAAGCCATTGTGGAAGTATGTGTGCAAAAAAACCCGACCATCTGACTACATAGCTCACGAAGACAAACCATAAAATAAGTAACCACCTCAGACAATGCAGTGTTAAGTACCTCCCCTATTTCTTCAGGACGAAGAAATATTTTGTTCTTGGGGGAGATGTTGGAGGAGATAATCGATGAGCCAACTAGTCGAATAGTCGACTAATTATAGATTAGGTCAGCCGCATAAAGTTGTGTCGGTTGACCGAATCGACAGGTAGTTATTTGTAACTGTTTGTAATCATATATATTAGGCTGTTGAGCCAGATGAGAACTTGGTTTAGTTCTGTGTATGTATGGACCCTCATGTTATAATATAATCTATTACTTCCTTATCTACGTTCTTGTCTCTTGTGTCTGTTATGTCTATATGATTCCATGTGTATTATTGGTAACCTTCTGTGATATGTAAGATGACAACAAGAAGCAACCTTCATGGACTTGAATTTCACCATGAATTGTTGATGTATTTGTAACTTCGAAATGTATTCACTTGTATATCTTATGTATTGTACCCTGATGTTTACTCCAGGAAGTGTCTGTAATGTATTTGAGTCATGTCATGCCCCGATGTTCCTATTGGGAGATTCAATAATGTAAACAAGTCATGAAAATTCATTGTGGGTAACCCTCCTATTGATCAAGGGTTAAAGTCCTCACAGTTGTGGGGCCCTAGGTTTATTAGACTCTCCTAGAGAAGTCGTCCCTAGTGAGTTATTATCAAGTCAAGAATTAGTATAAATAGAGAGTGAGCTTCTCTATTTATCATACATTCACTCACACTTAGTTGTAGTGCATAACTGAGAGAGAAGAAGTTGTTGGGACAAGAGAGAGAGAGACTACTACTGTCGGGAGATCATCTTATTGTTTTTGGGGTTTTGATTTTGGTGCTGATTCTATCTTTGAGGAAGTTGCAGGGTTTTCTCCCTTATGGTTTCCCCGAGGAAAAAAATTGTGTTCATTGTCTCTTATGTTTGATTGATGTGCTTGTTATTCTCTTAGTTAAAGATCCTAATATAATGCTAGCTTGAATGATAAAAATCTAACATGGTATCAGAGCTAACTTGAGATGAAGACACTGTGCAGCTATGGAAACTAGGGCTTCCTAATTTTCGGATCTCTCTCCATAGATTTTCAGCAAAATAAGGTTGGTCTGACTCTCCTCTCTAGGGTGCATCTTTCTATCGAAGCAAATTCTGATTCTGAGCATTTTCAGTTTTTGACCCGACACTACTACTGGAAATTAGGGCTTTCCACAGAAGTGGAATTTTTGAGTGAGCCTAGTCCTGGATTGATCTCCTCCTCAAAATAGAAGTTTAGAGATCAAGATCAAAGTTTTTGGTTGGGCATAGTTTTGGGAAAGTCAAACCCTAATCTGCTCATGAACCAGCTCTGCAGAAATTCAACTATAGATTCAGTTCCGACATCTTGAACTGGTAATATCTAAATATTTTGCATTTCCATTTGAGGTTCTCTATTAAGATGTCTCATCATACCAAGCTTGATGAAAATATTGAGGTATCTGATAACTTTTGAGCCCAGAAATATAGGATCTCCCTGGTCCTGGAAGAAAATGAGTTGGAGTCTTACATCCATGAAGAGGTTCTAGTTGCAGAGGGAGATGAGGCTAAGGCATTACACAAGAATAAATTGGTGATGGCTAAGAAAATTATTGCTGATTCAATCAAGGATCACCTCATATGACATGTGTCCTCCTTAAAGACATCTAAAGCTATGTTTGATTCCTTAACCAAACTGTTTGAATGAAAGAACATAAGCCGGAAGACGACTATGACAAACCAATTGAAGAATGTAAATATCTAGAATGCAGAAACCATCGAGTATTACTCTACAAGGGTCTCTTAGATCAAGGAAAAACTTGAAGCAGTGGATGAAGAAGTAGAGAATGCAAAAATTGTGATGACCATCTTGAATGGTCTCCCTGGACATGGGACTCTTTCGTTCAAGGGATCTGTGCCAGAAAGAAGCTAGTCAAGTTTAGTAGACTGTGGGAGGAATGCTCACAAGAAGAATCTTGGATAGTAGATCGAGAAGAAAAGATGGGAAGTTGAGATCAAGATCTCATAGTACACTCCAAGAAAAGAATGACAAACAATCACAAAGTTAAGCATTCACATCCTAATAAATTTAACAAGAATCGACCCAGATTCAGATGCTTCACATGTGATGAAAGAGGACACTATGCTAGAGACTGTCCTAAGAACAAAAGTGACTCTCACAAGAAAAAGAAAATCAAGAAAAGACATCATGCTCACATTGCAGAGGATGATGAAAATCCCAAGAAAAGAATAAAACATGAAAGTGATGATTCTTCAAGTGATGAAGAATATGTTCTAATTTCTTCCCTCATGGGAACTATCTCACATGGAAGCAATGATTGGCTGATAGACAATGGTGCTTCCAAAAAAATGACAGGATTTAAGGAATATTTTGTGAAACTATCAGAACATGAATCACCCCACAAGGTGAAACTTGGAGATGACTACTGGTATCCAATAAAAGGTATCGGGGAATCCTCCTATAAGCTAGACTCTGGAAAGTCTATGAAGATGAAGGATGTCCTGTTTGTACTAGGACTAAAGAAGAACCTCCTCTCCATATCTGCATTAGATGCAAAAGGAATGAGGGTTTCATTTGTAGATGGCCAATTTCTCATGTGGCTAAAGGGAAAGACTATTGATGATGCAGTAGTGATTGGGGAACAAGCAATAGGTCTATACAAATTAAAGGGCCATCTACAACAAGCCTTGGTCCATGACTTAGTAGAGCCAAATGAAATTTGGAATAGAAGGCTTGCACATGTGCACTACATAGCACTACCACTTGCGAGCAAAGCTGTTGAAGGACTTCCAAAAATTTAGACAAAACATGACGGTGTCTGCAAAGGATGTACGAAAGGAAAGAATACAAAGAAGACATTTCCAAGTAGTGAGCGAAATGCAAAAGGAATCTTGGAAATCATCCACTCCAATGTATGCGGTCTTATGTCATCCAGTTCATTAAGCGGGTATGTATACTATGTTTCTTTTATTGATGATTTTTCTAGGAAGACATGGATATACTTCTTAAAGAACAAATATGAAGTATTCATCAAGTTCAAGGAATTCAAAGCCTTGATCGAGAATGACACAAAAAAGAAGATCAAGACCTTTCGATCAAATAATGGCGGAGAATTCACATCAAATGAATTCAAAGAATTATGCAAATATTCAGGGATTAAGAGGGAGTTAACCACTCCATATAATCCACAACAGAATGGGGTTGCAGAAAGGAAGAATAGAATGATCATGGAATCTACAAGGGCCATGCTTCATGATCAAGATCTTCCCATGCATCTATGGGCAGAAGCTGCCAAAACAATAGTGTATGTAGAGAACCGTACTCCACACAGAGTACTAGAGAACAAGACACCTGAAGAAGTCTTTTCCGGCAAGAAACCAGAAGTCAACCATCTCAAAATATTCGGTTGTCCAGTTTACATACACATTCCTAAAGAAAAGAGGACAAAGCTAGATCCTTCAGGAAGGAAGGGTACATTTGTGGGATACTCTGAAAGCTCAAAGGATTACAGGATATACTTCTCAGGATTCAATAAGATCGACATCAACAAGGACGTAACATTTTATGAAGTGTTGATTGCGTGGGCAGACCCGGGTTTACTATAATTAATCAACAACACCCCAAACTCACTGGCCCTTTTGGCGACAGACCGCGAAGCGATCTGAAGTCTCACCCAAAGTGAATCTAATGGGTTGGCCAAGACTCAAGTGTCTTGGACCAGGTTCTGCGCATCCTCCTTCTTCTCTCCTACTCATGCGCACCACTAGATAAACTAGCTCTGCGCATCGCACTTCCCCTTCTACTCGCAACACTTTTACCCGTGCGATGCTTAACCCCACGCAAGTCGTATGATTTCCTCTCGCGTCGCACAACTTCCACTTACCCACAATATTCCCAACCTTACCGCATCTCTGCGCACCGCGGTACACCCTTCCTCTCCTCAAGGCTAAGCCCTCAACTCGCAGTATTACGCACCGCAGCTCCTCTGCCGATGCGATACCGCCTCTCTGCGATATCTTACCACTACGACTTTGCGCTCTTAACGTTGACTGTGCCGAGGTGCGAAACTCTACTCCTCAGGATTATATTGTGAGTAACTGGTCATTAGAGACAGACGTAAAGGAGTCTTTAAACAGCCTACTAAGATGCTTAAACTTATCTTTATCCTCTTGCATTATCATGAGCGGAACAGTACATACATTCATCTACAGCAACTAACATTACATGCATAATAACCAGTAACATTTAAGCAAATACAGTCACATTCATTCAACACATAACATGCAAATTTAATGTGGTTCACCCCCGGGATGGGATCTACGTCCACCAAACTGTGCTTCTATTATATATCTCGAGGGAAGTTAGCACAGTTTGATGCACTACATATGCAGCGCGAGGTCTCTTCTAGACCCCTGTTCTATCTCTATGTTGCCTTTTCTTCAATATATCCTTCCCTCTCTGTTTTCTCTGTGAATGGTTACATACAGACTCAAATGACTCACAGACACGAGGTGTCTGGATCGTTACAACGCAGTCTGTCTGACTGATTCCTGAATCTACAAACTATCAACTGAACAACAATCTAACTGACTGATTAGCTAACCCTTTACAATACAAAAATGCAAGCTTTTATAGGCAGCCCGAAGGTCGTGCCATTACAACACTGTGGGCCTATCCCAACAGTAAACCCATACCCTAATTAGTGACAGTCGGTCCTCTCTGTCCTTGAGGTAGCCGCTTCCCGTCACACTGCAGCTCTCTGCAGTCTTCCATGCTTCCCGGCACTGACCATGGGTACTATGCACCGCTTCTCTTTCTGTCCTTCACCTTAAATGATTGAGCCTCATTGCTCCTTCTTCTTTATGAGGGTCGCTGAGCCCTCCTGTCTTCCGCCGCTGCCTTCAATGCAGTGGTTGAGCTTTCTTCTCTCGGACGCTCAGGTACCGTTGCCTTCTTGACTTTTCTATCCCGAAAGTCATGGTTTTCGGCTCTGCTCTCCAGCTGGAAACGTGCTACGCCGTCGTAGCTCTGCCCTGTCCTTTTTCCACCAAAACTTCTCTCTTTCTGCCAAAATTAGCAGCTTCTTCTGTAGCTGCGGGATCCTGCTCCAACAGTCCCCTAACACTTACTTGTGGCTCGCCCCGAGCCACTACCAGCAGGTGTCTCCTGTTGTAGCTTCTCCTTCGCCTCCTGTGAAGTTTTCTGCAACTTACCCCGAAGTTCTGCAACTTCATTCTTCATTACCTCGGCACGCTCTTTCTGGAGTTTCGGTAACTTAGCTCGGTGGGCTTTCTGATGGTTTCTACCCTTAGTCACGGTGTCATTCTCTTCGCTCTTTCGTCTTTATGAGCGCTCTAGTGTTTGAGAAGTGTTCCACATATATCCTTTCCTTCTTATCTGGGTTAGAACTTTTATCACAAGGAAAATCTGTATCTTCCAGCCTCCTCAAACCTTTCCTTCCATCTAGAGCCTCGTGGACGGAGAAGAAGCAACCCATGAGCTCCGCTCCAAGGACAAGCCTTTGTCCTCGTTCTGGAAGTCTCCCCTCCGCTGGGTTTGCAGTCTTCTTCCACTTCTCTTCTCTTCGAAGTGGTCCAGGTCCATAGGCTGCCTTGGATCCTCAGGGTTCTGTTTTTCCTTTTCTTGCTCAGCAACCCTCTCCAAGCATGCACGTTGCCTCTGATTTATGACAACCATATGTTGTATCTTTACCTTAGGAATCTTTTGTTCTTCGGTTAGCTGATCAGATGGGTCGGCGACCTTCTCCCGTTGCTTTCTTTTTCTGATTTTTACCTTCCTTGTAGCGGGAGATTTCTTCTCATCAGTCTTCTGCTCTGCTTTCTTATATTCAGTGGTCGGCTCGGCGTTCTTCTTTTCCTTAGCGGAGCCTTTAGTGACAAATTCTACTTCTGGCGTTTGAATCTTCGTCCCTAGCAACTGTCTAACTTGTGCTATACTTAGTTTCACAACCCTGGGCGACGTCGTCATGGCGGATCTACGGTCACCAGGACCAGGGTCAAAACGTCTCCACATGCCTTCTAGAGGTTAGCTGTTAGTCAGAATCCGCTTGGCTCAATACTCTGGGCGTGCAGTGGCTTCGAACTCTTGAAGTCACTGTACTCTGTGACTGTATTGGCTGATACTGCACAGGGGATACTCAGGACTACTCTATATGGCTCTCGGATGTTTGCAAATGTGTCTCTCGTACCTGGGTAGTTCCTATATTTATGACGAGTCAACGCTCCCGGATGGGGCGGTCATCCCGGTAAAACCTGTCGGACTTAATTATTGCCTGGATGATGCCGTGCCCACCATTCTGATCCTCAATTAATGCGGAAATCTGCTCACGTGCTACTCGAATTGTGCGTGCTCAGGTGTCAGTCTTGTCAAAGATTTTGCCAAATCTAGAAACTTAA
>LPNX010162925.1:0-20523 GCA_001517045.1 Pseudotsuga menziesii
GCTGACTGGACATGTTCCGAGCCTGGCATCTTCAACTTCTTCTTCAGAACTTGCAGGGCATTATCTTTTTCTTCCAACAATCTCTTCACAGCCTGGGTGTTGACTGAACCGGCGATGTCTGCCTGTAGTTTCTTTAGCTGAACAACATTCGCCTTATTCTCCACTTTCTCGTGTCTCACTTGGATTTCTAACTTGTCAACCAACGCCTCCAATTTGCTGATCTTCATCATAGCCTGCAACAGGTCCGAATAAAGAATGTCGCTTGTTTACTTATGTAATTGTATCTTGTCTGGAGTACTTATCTTATCCAGACGGATCTCTATTTCGGACATTCTTTTATCGTTCCCTATAGCCATCTTGAAAGTATTTTTCTCCGCGTCTCTAGCCGAGACTAGAGACGTTTTAGAACTCTGCAGGTTCCTTACCTTTGGAAGCAAATTTCTTGTTTCTTCCAGGGATTGCTTCCTTTTCTCTAGGTAGCTCGTCCTGAGCTCTTCTCTTGCTATGAACAAGGAACCAGATTCTAAACTGTTACTATCATCTTCTGAACCTTTAAAGGAAAACTGAATAACCTGTACTGTCTTCAGGGGAACCAAAGCAGCCTTTTTGGAAACTCCGGACACCCCTTTCTCCACGATCTCATTTCCACTGAGCAGCTTCGCCTTCTTATGGGATGTTTGCTCGTCTACTTCCATATTCTCTGCTTCGGCCAAACTTCTCTTGGCAGCAACACTGACACCTTCTGTGATCTGGATCTCTAAATGAGATGCAGGATTTTCCTCTGTTTCAACATGGGACTCATCAGCAAATGTGAGCAAATTAGCTATCTCAGATAATCCTTGTACGGCCTGATGTTCAAACGGCTTGTTTCTGTTTGCCTGTTTTCTTAACGAAATCCCCTGGTATGGATCATAATTCATATTTACATCTTTAACAAAATCCATAGGTTCCATCAACCTTTCTATACACGTCAGGGCACCTTTTCCTTTAAAAATGAAAGGGCCGACTTTAAAAGGAAATTTAATATTTAAAGACTTCCTGAAAGCACCGAAGTGCTCTTCTTCTGATAACAACCTCTGTCTCATAAACTCCAACGCAAAAATTCTTGGAGTTAGAAAAGAAGGCAACCTGTAGGGCTGACCAGTATAACCGTACACTCTGAAAATCGTGAAATCTTTGTACAAGAACCAGTCTCCCACCCTCCCTTCGGGTGAAGACTGCATTAAATATTTCATCTCGTCGGAAACCCTGGGCAATTCTCCATCGAACAGCAACCTGTATACTTCGGACATGACCGAATTGGTGAATTCGGTCAGGTGGATTTGCGTTGGCAAATCAGAAGAGGATAGAGTACTCAAGAACCTCAATTCGGTAACATTGGAGCATATTAACATATGAAGCAAATGTGTTTGGAATCTGAAAAACTGGACTTTGGGAAACTCAGTCAGCTGGAGGTGGATTGTCTCTGCTAGATACTCGCCCAAATTAAGTACAGGGGCTGACTGGGACTCGGGACTCAAAGAATTGACTTTTATCAGGAAACCAAGGATAACATGACCTATATGACAATCGTCATCTAGGCCCAACACCTGACAGACCAAAGACATCACTAACTGCACCTCAGCTCTAAAAACATGCAAGGGGTAAGGTAAGGAGAGGTTTTCCAGGGACTGACCTTCCTTCAGGATACTTGACAGGAATCGAGAGCGAGCATCAATTGGACAACTTCGGAAAAACTCAGCAAGGATGGCTTCATTCACGGACTCGCGGTTTTCGGGATAATCCTTGGGTAGTTTAAGATTTTCTCTAACTACTGCAACATCAATTTTACATAAAATCCTAGACGCAGACTGACTTACTATGACCCTCTGAGATGGGGAGTAATTCGCCGCTTACCATTCGGCAAATTCAGGGAAGTGGAGGGTTTGTTCCAGGGCGAAAAAATATAAAAAGGACTTACATACATTTAAAACATCATTTCCTTGTAAAAAACAGGACCACAATCTATCTTTACTACCAGCCACACTTCCTGTAGACAGGAAAGGGTCATAGACACCTCTGTGTCTGTCTACCAGGAACTCTTCTCTTTCGTCCGGGACCCGACCAGACACAGAAGCTTCACTCTGCTGGTCCATTTCTCAATTTATACTATGAATGGGGCGAAGAAGTTACAGGATTTGAGGTCCTACCTGGCTCACTGTGAAGGCGTGTGCTCGGAATGCGCCTTGGTACTTGACAACTGGAAGCGCCCAAATCGACAGGTCCTTTTCGCCGGGTCCCGAGAAATAAAATAATCACGGAAGATGTCAATTTTGCCTTTATAGGACCACCCTGATTTGACACGTGGGATGCATTTATTTCCGCAACCACTACTTGTCTCTAACCCTCGCGCATCTTTCTTTTTCGGGTTCATTTCTGACCGTCGATCTCTTATGTGTGAATTCCTGGCCCTCGGATCACATGCCACATATCCCTTTTCCGCCGAGCCTCCTCGCTTTAACCTTCGTGCAACTTTGGGCCCCGGAGTCATCTGCAGCCGTCGATCTGTTTTGCCTTCGCGGGTGGGCCATCGGATCGTGCTTCGTCTACCGATTCCGCTGGGCTCTTCCATTTTAATCCGCCGAGCAACTTTGCTCGGCAGAATCACCCTCGCCCGTTGATGTGATCCGCCGTCGCTCCTACACCGTCAGATCAAGTGCCGCATACCGGATTCCGCCGGGTAATCCAGAATTATCCTCTGCGCTAGTTCTTCTTCCGGAATTCTTCTCGGCCGTCGATGGGATGCCAGGCGTTCAACAACCGTCCGATATTGCGCCACGTACCATATTCCGCCGGGTGCTGGGGGTTTATCGGGTGCGCAAGTCTCCAACCCGGAATCATTTTCCGTCGTCGATCCACCATCCTGCGATCTCCAACCGTCGGATTGAGCAGCACGTATCCATTTCCGCTGGGTGGTCTAAAGGTTATCGCGCGTGCACGTTACCTTTCCGGAAACCAACACGTCCGTCGATCAGTGATGTCTTCAATCCTCGTTCGTAGGATCAGGAGGACTATATGCGATTCTGCTGATCCATCATTTCCTTATCCACCTTGCACTTCCAGCCAGCGAATTCGACATGGGCCGTAGATCAGCTCTGAGCAATGTTAAAACCTTTGATGTGTGCAGGTTGTTAGAGGCCCGAAATTCCCTTATCTTGCTTGTATGTTCCGGATGGCGGAAAGGATATAAACCATCGATTTGCTTCTCCTTTAGACCATGGTTCAGGACCTTTTCCGACTAGGCTACTCTTTAGATTATCAAGCCCCCTTTGTACTATATCCTTAGCCCAAAGTATTTAATCAACAAAATCTCACCTCCCATCAGTCTTGCATCTTTTTGGTAAAATACAGGTGTTAACAGCTCTGTTTCGAGCTTGTTGCTACAAATATTCCTGTGTATTTCGTAATTACAGTATGTTATTTCCTTTCCTTTGTGCATGTATTTCCTGTTAAACTTGCCATTATGTGTTCTTCATATTTGAAATAAGTGTATAATAGTTCATAATTCATATTTTTATGCTCTGGCTATTGTTTTAGGTATCCACCAATCTTTCTTTCCAAAATTGATGCAAAATTCATCTTTCAGGTGTGCTATGTTGATGGACTATTCTTCTTCTTTCTTTATCACCAAACAAACTGCTATTTGACTGTAACCGAGTGATACTTTGCCGTTGTAGACTTTCACCTGCAAACAGTTCTGTAACTCATGGATATTTGTGACTCCATAGCCCAATGTATGCTTTCTCTGTTTCAACCACAAACATAATCTAAATTTTATTTTAGTTTTATATCTGGCCTTGCTAAAAATATTTGATAGATCCCCCTCTAGAAAGGAAGAAGCCATCTCCCTTTCTTAAAGTGGTTCTGCTGTTACCCTGGGATTCACCCTCCATAACCTAGGGTGCAATTATGAGTGTTAACACATTGGTTGAATGGTTTGGTCAAAGTAGGGATATCATCTTTGAAAAATTTAAATCCCAACCCGGTTTCAAGTTTAGTTTTGTTGCATGAATTTTAATTCCTAAACCCCGACATGTAAAATCACATTACATTAAAAGAATTTAACTTTTGCTTGAAACACATGGAATTTTCCCAACATAAAGAAACTCATAAATTTTATGGCAACCACCTTTTTCACACTCAGAAAATTATTATTGAATGGAGTTGTCATTGATGTCAAAGGAGTTCAGTAATAACAAAGGAATAACCAAGGACATGATGGCAGGGAAATCTCAATATAAGACAAAGGAATCGATGATCCAGCGAGGGTATCAAGTCCAACGAAGTCCGGTTGAGCTTGATCGATCCTATGATCAATCAACGCAGAATTGTGGAGTTGCAGTCAACTTATTTAGCAGAGATTGGACGGCTCAACTCGTATCAAGAAAATAGATCGACGATAGGGAAAGGATCCACAAAGTAAAGGTGCATGGAAGATAACACTACGGAGTGCCAAAGTCAGGTTCCATGTTTGATAAATGATCAACGGACGAGGAGGATTTTGAAAAGTGATCGATGAATCACAAGAGTTGCAAAAGCCCATTTAAAAAAAGTTGGGAAGCACATCCATAATCTGCAATTCGCAATGCAAAAGGAAGCCGTAATCTACAATCCGCAAATTGCGGAAGACGTCTTGAGGAAGATGAATTGTGGATGTAATTTCGAGAAAAGTCGAAATGCAGACCTACAATCTGCAATGCAGAAGGAAGTCACAATTCACAATCCACAAATTGTGGAAGAAGTCTCGCGGAAGAAAAATTGCAGAAACAATTTCAAGAAAAGTTGAAATGCATACCCACAACCCACAATCTACAATTGCGGAAGGAATAAGTTTCCAATTGTAGAAAGGTAATTGCAGAAGAAATTTTTGAGAAAATTCAAAATGCATATCTACAATCTGCAACCCGCAATTGCGGAAGTGATGAGTTCCCGCAAATTGCAGAAAGGTTATTGCAGAAAGGTAACTGCGAAAGGTTGTGACTGATAAATTTAAACAGAGTTAAAATGATAAACATAGAGGTAATTTCGAATTGGTTTTTGTTTGTGAAAAGTCACGATGAAGATATGTGACTATTAGATGAAGAGATACATTTGAGGGTATATAAATAATGCTTTAAAATTCCAAATATGTGTCTCTGTACATTCAATTGGAAGATCCATTGGTGTAGAGAAGTCAGAGATCAAATTATCATATAAGGGTGGTTGGGAGGCGCTTGGGCAAACAACATATCTGCAAGGGGGTCGTAGCCTCCTTCCAGTGGTAGCTGGTAAATAGCGTAGGGTGTTGTAGCATCCTTTTAGTAGTAGCTGATAAGATATGGGGTCATAGCCTCCTTCTAGTAGTTGCTGGTAAATAGGGTGTTGTAGCATCATTGTCTGTAGTAACAGGAAGAACCTATTTGTAAATATAATTTTGCAGAATAGAAAGAGTTGGTGGTTTTCCCAATTGGGCTTCCATGATACTATTATGTGTTCTATTTCATTGTTGATTTTGCTTTTAGTGATAAAAATTTAAATATATTGATTAATATTGATTCACCCCCCCTCTCAGTATTGCTTGATATTCCAACAATTGGTATCAGAGCAGGATCTTCGCTGAAAGTTTAAACACTTGAAGAGAGATATTTTATCACTATTGATCAACAAGTAAAAACATCCTCCAAGGTTCCCATATTCATTAGAGAAGATTATTCTTTATGGAGAGTTAGGATGAGAAGCTATATAATGTCTATTGGACTAGATGTTTGGTTGTCTGTACAAACTGGGTATATACATCCAAAATCTCCTCCCACAGATATTGAAGGAATAAAACAATTTGGATATAATGCTAAAGTTGTTAATGCAATCTTGGTTGGATTAGCTAGAACAGTCTTTGACAAAGTGATGCATTGCAAAACAACAAAGGGGATCTGGGATAAATTGCAGATCATATATGAAGGAGACATCAAGGTAAAAATGACCAAACTCCAGACTTTTAAAACTCATTTTGAAAGTCTAAAAATGAAGAAAGAAGAAAACATTTTAGAATACTTTGAGAGAATTGATGAAATCGTTAATGCAATTTAAGGGCTAGGGGTAGAATTGAAAGAAAAGGAAATAGTTGAAAAAGTACTAAGATCACTTCCAATGATTTACAATCCAAAGATTTCCACCCTAGAAGATAAATAAGATCTTGACAAACTCACCTTGGAAGAACTATATTTGATCTGCATAGCTTATGAAATGAGGGTTGGGAAAGATAATTATCAAAAGAAGGAAGCAACCTTCGAAGCATCTAGGGTAGCTAAGAAATATAAGACCAAGATTCAATCAAAAGACTCTTATGATGAAGAAGCACTTCTTATTAAAAATCTTAAAAGAGGTGCTCGTAAGTACAAAGGGAAATTACCCTTAAAATGTTTTAATTGTGGGGAAATTGATCACCATGCTTCCAAATGCCCTTATCCCAAACAGGAAGGTGACGATGAGTGCCCTGAAGATTAAAAAATGTACAAAAGGGTTTTTCAGAAGAAAGAAAAAAGAATACATTTAATTCCATGGATGATAACTGCTCAAATGAGTCTAGTGAAGATGAAGATGTTGAAGTACTATTCATGGGATTAGAGAATGAAATATCTGAAGAAGAAGTAGAAGGAGTGGTATATCTTGAAGTAGAGATTGTAAGTGCTCTTGAAGAATTAGGGAAATATAAAAGGATGCACAAAAAATAGAAAATTCATGAGAAAATTTGAAGAGAAAAACAATGATGCAGAAAGAATTATTGCTGACTTAAAAAATCAGCTTCGAGAAACCAAAAAGGATGAAAACAATCTAGAACAACAACTCAAGAAAAGAGAACAATAATTAGAAAAGTTTGAACTTGAATTGATCTTGCTTAAAAAGAAAACAAATGAACAATCCCTTCAATAAAAGTTTAAAAGAAGTTCAAAAACTCTGGATGATATCCTAAGTTGTCAAAAATCACCCAGTAACAAAACTTGACTAGGTTATGAAAATGGAAAGAGGACAGAATTTCCTCCTACATCAATAAAGAAGGAAATAAAAGAAGTTATGTTGATGCACTTATGAGACCAGCTGTAAAAGAATACAGTAAAAAATTTGCTCTCCCTCAAATTAAAAGCAAGATAAATAATGTGTCAAGCAAACATCAACAACTATTTTTGGGAAATTGTTATACATGTAACAATTTTGGACATATAGCTAGAAATTTTAAACTAATGGTTCCTATTGGGAAAGGCATTACATCACAATCTCCTTTTTATAAGAAGAATGTTACTAAAAGCAATCCAAAAGGAAGAAACGATAGTTCTTTTTCTCCTCTACAGAGTTATAGTATAGAATGTTACAAATGTGATAATCAAGGACACATTGCTAGAAATTGTAAACTAGTGATTCCTATAGAGAATGACACCACAAAATCTCAAGGCAATGAGGAAATGAAGGTTTGGAAGAATAAGGATGATGTGGAGTGTTTAATAGCTCCATGTGCAACAGGAAAACAAAACCTATGGCATGTGGACAATGGATGCTCAAAACACATGACAGGAGACCCAAATAAGTTTATAAGCCTAAAAAGGAATCAAAAAGGAAAAGTCACTGTTGGAGATAATCTTTCCTCTAAAACAATTGGGAAGGGTGCAGTGGCTCTTAGAGACAAGATGAAATATGAAAATGTTTTTCTTGTAAATAAATTAAAACCTAATCTTTTAAGTGTGAGACAAACATGTGATCAAGGACACATATGTATATTCGATTCCAAGAAGTGTGAAATTAGAAGAAAAGATTCAGGAAAACTTGTTGGGTTTGCTCTGAGACCTCCAAGCAATGTGTATATTCTAGAAAATGAAAAACAATGTTATATGAGTCAAATTGATGAAATTTTGCCATGGCATAGAAGGATGGGACACTTGAACTTTGAAAATATTGTAAAAGTTAGTAAGAAGGGAACAGTAAGGAACTTGCCAAAGATCATAAAACCACCAAATCATGTTTGTAAACACTGTCTTCATGGGAAGCAAACAAGAACACGCTTCAAATCCAAAGAACATAAAACCTCTCAACCATTAGAAATAATTCACACTGATCTTTGTAGACCAACAAGGACTAAAAGCTTTCAAGGTGACTATTACTTTATGTTATTAATCGATGATTATACAAGGATGACTTGCGTGGCATTTCTTAAAGAAAAATAAGAAGCATTTATAAAGTTCAAAGTCTTCAAAGCACTTGTTGAAAATGAAGAAAATCACAAGATTAAATGTCTAAGATCAGATAATGGTGGAAAATTCACCTCAAATGAATTCGATGAGTTTTGTGAAATTCATGGAATCAAGTGGCAGTTTTCAGTAGCAAAAAATCCTCAGCAAAATGGAGTTGTTTAGAGAAAGAACATGGCAGTCCAAGAAGCAACCATAACTATGCTTAATGAAGCAAAAGTTCTTGATGGCTATTGGAGAGAAGCAAATTATACAACTGTCTACTTACAAAACAGAGGACAACTCGGAGTGAATAGTGACAAGACTCCTTATGAGCTATGGTTTGGAAGACCAACTTCAGTTAAATATTTTAGAGTTTTTGGAAGTAAATGCTACATAAAAAGAGATGATGATAATCTAGGAAAGTTTGACTCTAAAACAGATGAAGGCATATTTCTTGGATATTCCTCCACCAAAAAGGCATACATATGTTATAATCTAAGGTTGTACAAGATCATAGAAAGTGAAAATGTAACCGTTGATGATACTAAACCAAGAAGAATTCAAATCCCATAAAAATGTGGATGTTGAAGAAACTGGTGATGAAGAAATAGATGATAAAGAAAAAGCAAAAGGTTTACAAGAAGAGGATGGGTTTGAAGAAGAGAAGAAGAGAAACTAGAGAAAGAAGAATCTCATGAAAATGAGAATGAAGACTCTCCAATATCAGACACAAAGACACCATCTATGTGGGTTCAGAAGAATCATCCCGAAAGTCAAATATTTGGTGACAAAGATTCAGGAGTTAAAACAAGAAGAAGATTATTGTATGATGAAGAACAAGCGCTGCTCTCGATAATAGAAACCAAAACATTTAAAGAATCTTGCAAAAGTGAGGATTGGATCAATGCCATGAATGATGAACTTGATCAAATAGAGAAGAACGAAACTTGGGAACTTGTCCCAAGAACTAAGGGAATGAATGTTATTGGAACCAAATGGATTTTTAAAAACAAGTTCAATGAGCATGGTCATGTGACAAGAAATAAGGACAAATTAGTCTGCAAGGGATATGCTCAAGTAGAAGGTGTTGAATTTGATGAAAATTTTGCACCAGTGGAAAGAATTGAATCCACTAGATGTTTTTGGATTTTGCATGCTACAAAAACTTTAAAGTGTACCAAATGGATGTAAAATATGCATTTTTTAATGGAGAACTTGAAGAAGAAGTCTATGTTGAGCAACCTAAAGGTTTTCTCTTATCAGAAAATATGAATTATGTTTGCAAACTTAAGAAGGCACTCTATGGCCTTAAATAAGCTCCAAGAGAATGGTTCTCAAGGCTTGACAAGTATTTAAAACAACAAGGATATGGAAGAAGGGAAACTGACAATAATTTATACATAAAGTTTGAAAACAAAAATATGATCATTGTTGTAGTCTACATAGACAATATCATATTTGGAAGTGATCTACAAATTTCAAGTGTAAACTTTGCTTCGTAAATGAAGAAGGAATTTGAAATGTCAATGTTAGGATAATTGACATTCTTTCTAGGTTTACAAGTATCTCAACCAGAAAAAGGGATTTTCATCTCTCAAACTAAATATATCAAAGAGATGTTGAAAAAGTTCAAAATGGAAGAATCCAAACCTGTTACTACTCCTATGGTCACTGGTTGTAAATTGAGCAAGGATGATGAATCTTTAGAAGTAGATCATACTATGTATAGGTCAATGATCAGTAGTTTATTATATGTAACAGCTACAAGACCAGATGTAAAGCAGGCTGTAGGATTGGTTGCTAGATTCCAATCAACCCCAAAAGAAACACATGTGGCTGCAGTAAAAACAATTCTTAGATATCTAAAAGGTACTGTGGATTATGGATTATGGTATCCAAAAGGAAATAACCTCACTCTAAAAGAATTTACTGATGCAGATTGGGCAGGAAGTATCGATGACAAAAAAATACACTAGTGGAGCAACATTCTACTTAGGAGATTGCTCAGTGTCATGAATAAGAAAAAAACATTCTTGCATTTCACTGTCTACAACAGAAGCTGAGTATATTGCTGCTGCATCATGTTGTACACAAGTCATTTGGATGAAACAAACATTGGAATATTTACTTGTAAAACATGAGGACCCAATAGTGATAAATTGTGACAATACTAGTGCCATAAACATATCAAAATATCCCGTCATGCACTCTAAAACAAAACACATTAAAATAAAATATCACTTTCTAAGAGACCGAGTGTCACAAAAGGTTGTCAAATTGGAATATATCGATACTAAAGAACATATTGTTGATATATTCAGTAAGCCACTACCCAAAGAAGCATTTGAGCATCTTCAACAGTTGGGAGTAATCTCCTTACACTGAATACAAAAGAGAAAATGAAGCATGCCAAGGGGAGAGATGTTGACAGGGGGAAATGTTAGAAGGAAACCTTTGTCATCGTTGTCAATGGAGACAATGTTTTGATGTTTCCATCAATGCCAAAGGGGGAGAATGTTGAATGGAGTTGTCAGTGATGTCAAAGGAGTTCAGTAATGACAAAGGAATAAACAATGACACAGTGGAAGGAAAAAATCAATATAAGACAAAGGAAGCGATGATCCAGCTTGGGGATCAAGTCCGACAAAGTCTGATCGAGCTTGATCGATCCTTTGATCAATCAAGGCAGAATCGTGGATTTTGCAGTCAGTTTATTTAGCAGAGGTTGGATGACTTAGATCCTATCAATAAAATAGATCGACGATACGGAAAGGATCTGTAAGTAAAGGTGCATGGAAGATAACACCTCAGAGCGCCAAAGATAAGTTACAGTGTTTGATAACCGATCAACAGACGAGGAGGATTCCTCAAAGCTATCGACGGTTCATAGGAGTTGCGAAAAGAGATTTGCAGAAGCCCATTTCAAAAAAATTGGGAAACACATTACCAATCCGCAATCTACAAATTATAGAAGAAGTATTGCGGAAGACAAATTACAGAAGCAAATGTAGACCCACAATCTGCAATGCAGAAGGAAGCCGCAATCTTCAATCCACAAATTGCATAAGAAGTATTGCAGAAGCAATTTCGAGAGAAGTCGAAATGCATACGCGCAACTCACAATCCGCAATTGCGGAAGGAAGGATTTTCTGATTGCAGAAAGGTTGTTGCGGAAAGGTAATTGCAGAAGCAATTTTTGAGAAAATTCAAAATGCACATGCGCAATCCGCAACCCGCAATTGCGAAAGTGATGAGTTCCCACAAATTGGGAAAATGTTATTAAGGAAAGGACGTTGAAGAAAGGTAACTATGGAAGGCCGTGGCTCATAAATTTAAACAGAGTTAAAATGATAAACAAAGAGTAATTTCGAATTGGTTTTTGTTTGTGAAAAGTCACAATGAACATACATCACTGTTAGATGAAGAGATACGTTTGTTGGTATATAAACAATGCTTTAAAATTTCAAATAGGTGTCTTTGCACATTGAATTGGAATATCCATTAGTGTAGAGAAGTCAAAGATCAAATTATCATATAAGGGTGGTTGGGAGGCGTTAGGGAAGGCAACATGCCTACAAGGGGTCATAGCATCCTTCCAGTGGAAACTTGTAAACAGGGTGTTGTAGCATCCTTGTCTGTAGTAGTAGACATAACCTATTTGTAAATATAATTTTGTAGAATAGAAAGAGTTGGTGGTTTTCCCAATTGGGCTTCCACGATAATATTGTGTTTTTTTGTTTTATAGTTGATTTTGTTTTAAGTGATAAAAATTTAAATAGATTGATTAATACCGATTCACCCCCCTCTTAGTATTTCTTGATATTCCAACAATTATAACATCCAACACACATGAAATTTGACTCAGTATTTTTGACCAATATGGTCCAAGATAAAACCCCGAAGGGAAAACCTATTTCAGAGAGATTTTATTTATTCAAAGGCAAAATTTAAAAACACATTTACAACAGTACTTATCTCAACCTTTTTCCATCTCGAAAATTGTGTCAAACATTCATGGTATGATCTCTATTGCCAAAATTCTGTGGTGGTTGGTTTCAGATGTTGTCGAAGAAACCACAGTACTAACTTGACTAAGTCAACGTTTCGAATCCATATTAGGATTCATCATCAGGACAGGATGTCAAAAATGGAGAGTATGAGAACAAGAGATAAATAATAGAGTGATGGAGATGAAGGAAGGGATAGGATAAGGTCGGTTGGGAGGCTAGGGTTTGACAATAGGATAAGGTCGGCTGGGAGGCTAGGGTTTGACGTAGAATAAGGTCGGCTGGGAGGCTAGGGTCTATCAAAACCTAGACTCCCAGCCGACCTTATCCTATCCCTTCCTTCATCTCCATGTCTCTATTATTTATCTCTTCTTCTCATACTCTCCATTTTTGAAATCATGTCATGATGATGAATCTTGATATGGATTCGAAATGTCGACTTAGTCAAGTTAGTACTGTGGTTTCTCTGACAACATCCGAATTCATGGTATGACCTGTTGAAACTCCTAATATTTTACCTCGAAATCTATGCCCATTGACATCAGTACAAACTCACACGTCTAGCCTCGATTTCTGTGCAAAACAATAGTTTACTTCCTCAAAAATTGTGTTGTTTTGTACGATTGTTAACAACAATAAATGTTGTACCTTCCTCAAAA
Organism: Pseudotsuga menziesii; assembly: GCA_001517045.1. Lineage (NCBI taxonomy): Eukaryota > Viridiplantae > Streptophyta > Pinopsida > Pinales > Pinaceae > Pseudotsuga > Pseudotsuga menziesii. The sequence goes on from LPNX010162925.1 coordinate 12,904, forward strand.
TCTATGTCGACCTTTTCCTTGATTTTTGTGCAGTTATATAATTAGGTTTAATATGATCTCTTCCTCGATTTCTGTGTTATTTATGGCAATTGTACTATTCTTTGAAATTCATTCCCTTCTCCTTGGAAATTGTGCCCAAGTTAATCTTCTCAATTATTGACCAAGTCTTCTCACTCTCTTTCCCAAGGGTTCATTTTCTCAAATTTGTGCCCTTCTCATTGGAAATTTTGCCCAAGTTAATCTTCTTGATTTTTGTGCAAGGATTCTCACTCTCTTCCCAAGGTTTCAATTTCTCTCTTGTCTTGTTCTTCTCTCTTTATCCAAAACTCTCTCTTGTGAAAGTGAACAATGAATTGCTTCTGATGCGTTGGTAAAAGGACAAGGACTAGCTAAACTTCTAACAGAGTCAAATTGTCAGGTTTTGAATCTTCATGTCATGGCAGAACAGTCAGAGCAGATTATGACAACAGAGCACAGTAAAGAGCAGGTTTATAACATGTATGCTGAATCTGATTGGTATAGGGATGTTGTGTATTTCCTTTTGTATTTACAGTGCCCTCTTGAATTGAACAGGAGTGAATGCAAATCCTTAAAACTAAAATCCATGAGGTATGTTTTAATGGATCAGATTTTGTATTGGAAGGATCCAGGAGGAACACTGTTGAAATGTTTGGAGAAATATGAAGTTGATGCGGTGATTGCAGAGTTGCATAGTGGAGTTGTGGACGACATAAGTATTGGAAGGCAACTGCCTTCAAAATCTTGAGAGCATGATACTACTAGCCTACCCTGTTTTAAGATGCATATCATCAGGTTAGATCATGTATCGAATGTCATAAATTTGCAGGTAAGAAAAAGCTTCAGTCCTCACTTCTAAACCCTATTTCTGTGAATGGTACATTTCAGCAGTGGGGACTAGACTTTATTGGTGAAATTTATCCTCCCTCTAGTGGACAGCATAAATGGATCTTGACTACTACTGATTTCTTCACAAAATGGGTGGAAGTAGTGCCAACAAGGAGAGCACAGAACATGTTATAATTACTTTCCTTCAAGAAAACATTCTGAGTAGGTTTGGATGCCCTAGAAAATTACTCACTGATAATGCCCCTGCTTCCAAATAAAAAAATATGGTGAATTTTTGTCAAGAAAACAACATTATCCTTAAACAGTCCACACCATACTATCCACAAGGAAATGGATTAGCAGAATCTAGCAACAAAAACATTGTAAACAGTATCAAGAAAATGCTGTTTGAAAATAAACGAAGCTGGGACATCAAACTAAAATTTGCTCTATGGGCTGATAGAGTAACAATTAAAAAATTGATTGGGACATCCCCTTTCCAACTGGTTTATGGGACTGATGCTGTTTTCCCTGTTCAATTAATCACCCCAGTCATTAAGTTTGTGCAGGAAATTGAAGAAGAGCCAGATGATATAAGGAGACGAATGTTCCAGATAGTGCAGTTGCAGGAGGAGAGGGAAGCCATCAAGGACACAACTGAGAAACATCAAAAGAGAATGAAAGACAGCTTTGATAAAAAAGTCAAAAAAGAGATGTTCGCAGTTGGTAATCTCGTTCTTAGATGGGACGCAAGAAAAGATGAAAAAGGTAAGCACGGGAAGTTTGATAACCTATGGATAGGGCCTTTTTCAATCATAAAGATCCTGGGAAATAATACCTTTGTTTTACAAAATCTGAAAGATGAAGAAATTGTAGGTCCAGTCAATGGACGTTTCTTAAAACACTTTTACACAGAGTGAAAGACAAGGTGTTATTGTACATAGTCACTGTATATATCATGTTACTGCAAATAAGACTCTAGCCCAATAAGACAGAAGTAACCTTAACAGACTTTTGAAGGCACTGGTCAGCAAGTTCTCAAAGTCTCTAAGAGAAACTTTGTCCCCAGACTGAGCCAGATGTTATCTCTAGGGTTGTTTCACCTGTTTATTTTTAAATTTTTGATTATGGTTGGTTTTTATTGTTTTAGTTTTGCTTTGTTTTATATTTTATGATTGATTGCTCACCATAGGGTTCATTTTGTTACCGAAAATCATCAAAATTTTCATTCATGCACTATGAGCCCATGTATGTGCAAAAGAGTATATGTTATATGGTGAATTGTTACAGTTGGCAGCGTTTATCCAAACTGGCAGCATATTGTGAACTGGCAGCATTTCAAATTTCTGATGGCAGAATGCCCAAATGGCACTTTATTGAAAAGTTTATTATTTACTAAACTCATGGAATATAAAATGATAATAAGCTTTTGTCATATTTTAATTATATGGCATTTGATATGGCCATGTTTTAAACAAAACGCACCCCTGTCCACGAAATGATGAGTTGTATGGTAGCATTTATGGAAGGGTACATGTGTTGTCACTTGAAAGTTTGAACGGTTCATGTCATAAGTACTAGCATTGATCGTGGCAAAATCAAATTAATGCACATTTTTCCCAAAATTTCTCTCATTATTCTGCTGAAGAAGGGTATTCGCAGGCTTGTTGGTTTACTGTCTATCTCCAATGATGACGAGCAGCATTATGTAGAGTTTGTCTTCAAACTCTAGGGCTTTTTGTTTCAGGGTTTGGAATACAGTGTATATATGCTTCCTTGCATTTCAAAGCACGTAGTTACAGCACTGCCTTTCTTGAGCACACAGATGTAGTATAAAGTTCCCTATTCAGGACAATACAGCGTGAAGGCTTTGGTGATTTGAATGATTGACAGAGATTTAAGGGTAAGAGCTATCACGAGTTTTAGTTCAAATTTCGTCGGCATCATCACTCTGTTGGCTTGCAGATTAATATAATTACTATTAGCACAAGCATAGATATTATTAGCAGGCCAGATGCTAGCATGAATTGAAGATTTACCACAGAGTTAATTGCAGCAGTATGTATATGTTTTTATCTGAGATTTAAAGCGTGGTTGGTCCACACAACAAAGTTGAAATTCCTTTAGGGTTTCAAATGTCAAAGGCAACTGACGAGGAAGAGCCAGAGGTGGTCGTGAAGAAAAGGCCTAGAGGGTTCATTTGTAGGCTAGAACCGAATAATATAGATTGGATAAAGCAATTTCCCAGGTCTGCCAAGCTAATGCAAAAGTCTGGATGGTTCAATTTTTGTGAAAGATTACAGGGTTAACATTCACAATTGACCATAGCTTTTATTGAAAATTACAAGGATGAAAGGGTTCAATTGCAAAGCTTAACTATTAGGGTTAATGAGGAATTTATTGTTGAAACAATAGGTGTCTCTGCACAAGGAGAAAAATGGTTCAAACAGAAAGATTTCCAAAGCAATTTTAGTGAGTTTTTAATTCCTGGAGGTGAAAAACTGGACTAGAAAAATGGAGTCCACGTTAGCAAAGTGAAGCCAGGATGGAGGGTGCCTTTGGAGGTGATTCAAAATTACATCACTTGTGATGGAAGATATGACCGGGTATTGAAGTGCCATTTAAAACTGTTAATGCATATTTATGGCAGTATACAGGTAAATCTTCCATTTTATCTGTTAAAAAGTCTCCAAAAAATGATTGCTAAAGTTCAAAACCATCCAGCACATACAACTCGCTTTGTTTATCATCAAGGATTGATTAAATTATTAATTCTAGCTCAACTGCAGAAAGAAGACAGAACATGGGAATCCTTGTTAACAGAGTTAGGGTTTAGAGATAACCCTAAGGAGAAAGGTAAAAGAATGTTGGATGATGCTAACCAACAGGCAACAAGCCCTGAAAAGACAGTTCAGGAGGTTGAAAATGAAGAAAAGAATATTGCTGATAAACATATCCAAGAAAGCCTGAACCCTGAAATAGCCTGCACAGATGAAAACCCAGAGAAGCTCAGTAATATGATGAAAAACATAACTTCAAAAAATAAGATTTGTAAATAGTCATCCAAAGTAGAGAAGCCAAGAACCAGACTGAGGAAAAAGATGCAAATTGAGGAAAGAACAATACAGAAAGAGGGCATGGATGTTGTAGTAATAGAAGATGCTGGTAGTGAGGGAACAGTACACATAGCAGAGGACATGTACTGTGAAGATATGGAAGAGTTTATTGATATGTAGGGTGTAGCAGGCTCTATACCAGCAATGTTTTGCACAGACAAGCAAGACAATCTTGATGAAGGTTCAGTATCAAGAAGTTTGCCTGAAAAAGGAGGTTGCATGAGAGAAGAGGATTTGGATATGCCCCCAGAGTTAAGTCAATGCAAGAGATCTCTGCAAATCTATAAAGAGCAAACAAGATACTTACAAGACATAAATGAGAAACTAATGGTGGCTAACAAAATACTCCGTGAGGACATGGAAGACAAAGAGGCAGAGTACCAAAAGCTGCTAGTAATTTCCAAGAACATTCTTAAGGAGAAGCGAGCCATTCAAAGACAGTTGGAGCAGGTCAAAGTCCAGTACAAGGAAAATAGTAAAGATGCTGAATTTGCTCGACTTCAAAAGCGTTCACAGGTTCTTAGTGACCTAGCTACATTAGCAGAGGCTTCTAGAAGCCTGTAGGTGTTAAATTGTTATTTGATTTTGAACTTATGTTGTTTCTTTTTGACACATGTATGACACTTGTAGTCCAATATTGTTTAGAGGGATTAACTTCCCAATTTTGGAGGAGGTTTGATCCTTGAATATAGGATCTATTGTTATTTTGTGGATAGGATATTTTTGTATAAAAGGGGGGTCTTGAAAAAATAATCTTCCTCTCGTAAGGAAGCAGAGAGGTTGGCAGTTTTGGAATCATGCAAGCTCAATTGTAAGCACTGTCTATGTAGCATAAGCACTCTGCAGCTTCAGTAACAGGTTCTATTTTTGAATGAAAACATGATGATGATTTGCCTATGTATTTTATGAGTTGTTTTTCTAGTAATTATGTTATGCACATGGTCCATTAAATCCCATTGCACTAATTCTTACTGTGAAAAGCAATTATCTTTATATTTTCTAGAAACAAGGTAGTTTCACTTCTTTATTTTATGATCATAGTGACCTTGATATTGAATTTTGTGTTTGATTTTGTGTTACACAGTTCATGTTGATTCTTTTGTAGCTCTAGTTGACCTACCAACCTACCTTTTTGATAACTCTGTGATTCTTTTATAGTGTTCATAATATACCAGTATGTGCAGTGATAAATGTGTGAGTTGTACAGGAAGTCATGATTTCATATCAGCTTAGTTCTTCAAATACTTGTTTGATTTTTCTTATAGCTTTTATATTATACCAGCCTAGTTCTTTCATAGTTGTGTGATGTTCCATTAGACCTGATTTCATACCAGCTTATGTTTTCAGTTTGATTTCATTTAATTTGTACATTTTTTAAACAAGATTTCCTTAAGCTTGAATCCTGTAGTCTAGGTTCAAATTGAGGGATAACATCTTCTAGCATCGTTGCCGGGGACGGACAAAGGAAAATATATCTTCCCTGGGTAATCGACATCTTTATGGAATTGATTTTGTAGGGTGAGCAGAATCAGTCAAACCTGTTATAGACTACATTCAGTCACCTTTTAAGAAGTTACAGTGGCTTCAAAGAAGATAGGGACTCAAGGAAATCCCTCATCCCCTTTGAATCCAGGAGTCTCAGATCCTGACCAATTGTTAAAGGAGGCTAGGATAAATCTAGTTTCTACTTCATCAGAGAAATTCAAACAGCCTGCAGCTTTAGAGATCCCTGAATCTGCATCTTTTCCAGTTCCTTCTTTGAATCCATACTCAGAAAAAGGACGAGAGGAGTTAGACCTGTTATTTACCCCTTCTCGAGTTGACAATTTCCAAGTCTTTACAAATCCTTTGCTGTCAGAAAAGGTCAAGCTTGAAGCATTGCAAACAGGAACCACTTCTTTATCTTCAATCCATACTCCTTTGGTAAAGACTATCCCAGTCAATCAAACAAATCCTGGTAAATTGTCTCCCTCAGCACAACAGCCAAGTAGCCTTCAACTTACAATGGCCCAGCCTCGAAATCCAATGGCTGCTATGGTAGCAGCAAGATATGCCCCACTTGTCTTACCTCAGGCTCTCAATGCTCTCCCAGGAGGAGATTATCAAAAGTACCTACCGAGGTTCGATGGCCAGGGAGAGACTACTGCAGAAGAACATTGGAATAAATTCTGTAGTTTTGCAGACAATCAAAATTTTGAACATCAAGATGTTTGGATGATGGTTTTTGTTCAAAGTTTAGATGGTGAGGTTAGAAAATGGTTTAGGGAATTACCACCAGAATCCATAGATAGCATTGATGCCTTAGAAGAAGCATTTATGAAATAGTGGGGGGACACTAAAGATTATTTGTATTACCAGACAGAGTTTGAATCTTTAAAAAGAAAAAAAGGGGAAGCTGTGGGATATTTTTCTAAAAGATTTAACAAGATGTACAGTAAGATTCCAGCTGAAATAAAACCTACTGAGACAACAGCAAAGTTAGCTTATGCAAATTCATTTAATCCTGAGTTTTCTTTGCTATTAAGAGAAAAAAAATCTGAGTCACTTCAAAACATGCAAAGTGCAGCATTAGAAGTAGAGTCAAACATTTTGGCCTCAAACAGACTAAAAGAAGAAACATAACACAAAATTGTGGACAGAAAAGGTAAGAAAGAAATCATTACATCCAATCATATAGGAAGGTCATCAGATACCAAAATGGATGAAATGAGTAAAATCATAAAAAATTTGTCTGCTAAGATTGATAGATTGGAAATGGGAAATAGAAAGCAGAATAAACCCATGCCTGAAGGTGATAGAAATCAGACTTAGTTCAGAAGACCTTTTGCCCCTAGGTTTCTTCCAAGAGAAAGACGAAATAACAATATACAGAGAGACGGACGAGAAAATGAAGAACAAAGGATTCAACCTCCTTTTCAAAACAATAATGTCAGAGATGATGAATCATATGAAATTGATGAAGGAGAGTTAGATGATTTGGAAACAGAAGAACATAATATTAGCCAGTTTGATGATGATGCTTCTTCTCATTTTCTAACTAGATCTGATTATCATTATGCTACAGAATTATATCAATATGAAGAATATGATTATCAGATGTCTATGCCAGAGGTCTGTCAGGAAATGCCCCAAAAATCATATGGTCTGAGGTTAGGGGTAAAACATGCAGCACAAACCAAGAAAGTGGTGAAAGCTCTTCCTCTTAAACAAAATCTGCCTACAAATCCGAAACCAATTATAAATAAGAGAAAATATGGAGTTGTAAATCCTGAGGAGATTAATAAATCTGTCAGTGGTTTCAGTTTTGAACATGAGCTTAATAAGGTGAAGATCCCCGTGCCTTTAACAGAATTGATTAAAAGTAAAGTTAACAGGGAGGCAGCCTTTAAAACTTTTAGCAATGCAGTGAATTCTAATCCTATCCCTTCTGATGAGATTAATTTGCAGGATGAAAAACCTACTATCATTGTAGGGTCAAAAACTTTTGATCAGCCTGATGACAATTAGGAATATCCTCCTCCATTTTATGTAACCTTTTCGATACATGATCAATTGCTGCATAATTGTTTGCTAGATTCAGGAGCTTCACACAACCTCATGCCAAAATCAGTCATGGAAGCCTTAGGACTGAGTGTTACTAAACCATACCATGATTTGT
>LPNX010162925.1:31002-46217 GCA_001517045.1 Pseudotsuga menziesii
TTGGGTTTGCTGAAAGAATATAAAGACATTTTTGCTTGGTCATATCATGATTTAAAAACATATGATACCAGCATAATTCAGCACAAGATCCCTCTAAAACCAAACACTAAGCCTTTTAAACAGAAGCTTAGAAGGTTAAATCCAGCATTGCTGCCAGTAATTGGAAAAGAGGTGAAAAAACTGTTAGATGCAAAAATCATTGTGCCTTTAAGATATTCATCTTGGGTTGCTAATTTAGTCCCTGTACGGAAGAAAAATGGAGAGATAAGACTATGTGTAGACTTCCGCAACTTGAATAGATCTTGCCTCAAGGATAACTATTCATTGCCAAAGATAGATCAGATTTTGCAGAGGGTAGTAGGTGCTCACAGAATTTCAATGAGTGATGGATTTTCTGGTTATAACCAGATTGCAGTTCAACTAGGGGATGGAAATTGTATCGTACAACAAAATTTTTATGACAAATTTCCGACACCTTTCCCTTCCATTTCCTCTTAGCCTTTGTATGTGTTTTAGCTAGAAAATGTTCCTTTAACACATAAATTTGTGTAGGACAAAAAGCAATTAGTTATGAATTTCATTGCAGAAATTTTCAAGACCTAGATTTGATCCTAACAAAAAATTACGACTCTAGAAATTCATGTCATACCTTACAGTTATCTAATGTTGAGGATTGCCTAAAGGATTTTTGCAATTTTGACAAGCCACCTAGGCCCTCGTTGCTTGAAGAGAGGAGTTGTAATGTATTCAACCATGGTCATGCTAACACGATTCCTATCCAAATTGGGATAGAGGATTCTTGTAGTGGTGCATGCCTACCTTAACATGTTCTTGGTACTTTGGGTTTTCTCCATAAGCACACCTTATGTTTTGGTTAATATTTAATGGATACTCCAACATGCATTCGCTTGACTTTTGGTATTCCTTGTTTTTGTTGGTTGCCAAACACAAGGGAAGATGCCATGGGCTTGATGAGATAGGTACATGGTTGCATTGGGTTTATGATTTCACCTAGTAATTGCTTCATCTCATGCTTATAATATGGTAAGAAGAATAAGCTCTTAAGCATGAGCATCGAGATTGTGTGTTTATTGCATGATGATTGATTTCTTTAGTTAATACATTTTGATTGCATGCATTTCATTTCATGTATTTATTTCATGCCTTTCCTTTCAGTTATGAATAAACAATCTGATCTAACTGGTTTCCAATATACTTTAGCACTTTTATTTTATACTATGTGGATAGGGACAAGGCACTTGTTTCTTGATCCATTTCCAAAATATGTTGTGCACTTTGATCGGATGTGTGTAGGGGACAAATTTGGAGATTATCGAGTTCTCATGCACTCTCACATAGAGTACATGCCCTACACTTGGAGCCATATTTTACCCATTGATCAACATAGTCGTGTTGAGGCCTGACAATTCGTAGGCAGCAACAACAAGGGATTCTCCCCAGTCAACGTTCCCAACTAGCCTGTGACTGTTTGGTATGGGGAAATCGTTCGGTTTGCGGTCCGGCTACCATATGTCAAGTAACAAAAATAAAGGGTTTTACCGGTTGCGGCTCGGTCCATCGTGTATGTTTTTGTATTTTTTAACTTTAAGTATGATATGGAAGTGCCTATCTAACATGCAGATTTGATAAAGAATACGAGGAGCGGTCACAATGTGATGCGCAGGTTCTTACCTCTCGCATCTAAATCACACACACCAGAAAACAAGACTAACTAAGTTGTCCCTAGGGAGCAAGATTATCAATCAATGAGTAATGTATTACTGCTCATATGTTAAGATAAATCACAGATAGCTGTTCTTAGAATCAAAACACATAAACATGAATAGAGATGTGCACAACAAGATAGCTCGTCGTCTGTTAAAACATCCATTACTCATAGTGGAAATTATCATAAAATAAACCAGAGAACATTCATACAAGAACATAGGTTCAAAAAGTTAGAACGATCTCACAGTTAATGAAACACAGCTGAAAACGAAATAGTTCCCCTTTAACATTGTTCATTTCACCACATTTGAACATTCCACACAGCACTTTCTCCAACATGCAAAATTGTAATTTTATTATTGCAAAACGAAATAGTTCCTCTTACAACAAGTTTTTTTCACAAGTCTCACTGGGAAAAATCCCCCCCTCCTTCCCACTAACTTTCGTATATTTATACAAGAACCAGCTCAAAACCTTTGGGTTGCTCACCAACCGTTTTAATCTCATAGTTTTATCATTTTGCGAATGCTCATAATTCAAACGTTACGTTTCATATAAAAACTTTTATAAAATGGGGCCGGTTTGGTAACTAACGAACTGCCCAAGCCTGAGCCTTTGCTCTTTAATGATTACGCTCTACAATTCCTTGGTCCCTCTGAGACCTTGTTGGTCTCAGACCTTTGTTATTTTTTTTTCGTCGAGAAACAACTCTGCTTCTCTATGCTTTAGCATGCTTTGTCCTCTAGCTACATCTCCTTCGCCGCAATGGTCTTCAAATGGATCTGAGAAAATTTCCTATGTCCATCTGCGATCAAACGAAAACTCATCATTTATCCATACTATTTTCAATAGACATAAACCATAATACCAATAAAATGAGTATTGAAAGAAAAGAAAAACCGGGACTGCATTTTCACGTGAAAATCTCAACTTGATCAAAACAAAGCACACCCGTCATTCATGAAACCAGTTACAAGCTCATAACAATGGCGGGAAAAGGATCAAGAAACAGGCATATAAAAATTATTATCGGCGAATCGGAACACTTGACATTGGTCGGTTAGTTCACTGGAACGCCGCAACAGCGGGTGACCCATAGTCTAGGGGTTCCGGAGCACAAACCAAAAGTCGCTGCGATAAAACGTCAGAGGTCAGATCTACTAAAGTATCAGATGGTTAGTGTGCTACATAGCCACAACGGTGGAAGTTATACGGTCAATAATTCCGCAGACTAGTCAACATCGAAGAAAAATAGAACAAGACATCGACGAAAGGAAAAGCAGTCCAACGGACAGTTAGTCTACTCTAGGGCCGCAACGACGGAACACAATCAGCCCTCAGCCTCCGACCAGAGTCACAACACCTTCCGAAACAACGCAAAGCAAGATTTTTAAACAATAAAAAGTGTGATTGGCGAAAGATTTTAATCATTGGCGCAATCTCTGATTGTCCTCCGAAAAAGCGGCAACTAAAATCCCATTTTAAACCTTGGCCAAACTTCGATAACGATAAAACAACATGAAACCTGCTAAGTTCTACAGTCCAAAGCATTTGCAGGCCTAAACAAATTCCTGAAAATCAAGAAAAAGTTGGCCTCAAGCAATCCAAATGTGTAGCAGAGTGGAAACAAATGGTCTTCAACAAAATCAACAAGGAGGGTCCAATTTTTTTTTAGAAATTTAGGAATCATTGCAGCTGCAACAATTGGTGGCTAACTGGTGAACCCAGATCTTTGAACAAATTCCTCCTTAAGTAACAGACTGTTTAGCAGTAAAACCGACATGTTGAAATATTCTAGATGTCTGGATTCCCATAATGGCAAATATATGTACTTTTAATCATTGATGATAGTCCAATTTTAGGAAATGGAACCCAAAATCTCAAAGTTAAGATAACTCTTTTGAGGCTAAGTAGATGAATTTCATTTTCCCTCTGTCTTTGGGTAGCTTCCAGCTTAGACACCACAGGATTGTAACACTCGGTAAACAGAAATATTCATTTGTTCCCCATTCCCATGCCATTTTACACTTTTGTGCGTTTTGAACCTTTTGTTCTTTTGAGTCCTCCTTATGCCTTTCTTTTTGAATTTTATTAAGGCTCTTCTATCCATAGTGACCTTTTGTGTGAGAGATGTATTTACTTTTTAGCTCACGGACGGAGAAGAACTTTTGGCAAATTTGTATTCATATGTTTCGATACTTTGCTTTGATATGTATTGCTTCTTTTAGGAGTTTTGACTCTTATCAGCCTTTAGGATTTTAAATCTTGGCATGGGATCATTTATATATAATAAATTGTTTACCTTGCTTCCTTCCATGGGTCTTTCGTGGTCACTCCCTAGGACATTTTTAGATGTGAAATGGATGGAGCCTCGAAATAGTATTCCAGACCTTTTGATTCTGAGTTATTTTCAGGGATAACGCCAAACTTCAATGTGTTCATGGCCATTTAGGAAAACTACTTACTAGAAAAATTCCATCAGATTCAAACAATAAGATACAGTCTAAAATCCAAAAGTCTCAATTTACCCAAGGCTCTGATGCTTTCCATGCAACCAAAAGTTTGCCTCTTTTATTGAAATCAAAAGAAAACTAAACTAAACAAAGACGGAAAAGAACAAAACAAAGTGGAAAAACGAATCAATATATTTATATACAAAACAAAAATAAAAACCAAAAAATCAAGAAAAATAAGGTTTAAGAACTAAACCATTTACTAGTAAGTTCTCCTCCCATCCCTGTAAATCTTGCAATTTATAGGTTAAGGGGCCAAGTTTTGCTGCAATCTGGAAAGGGCCTACCCATAATTGTTGAAACTTCGTGTGCTTTCCCTTCTCATCATGTGGGTGATCCCACTTAAGTACCAAATCTCCCACTTCAAATTCTTTTGTTTCAGCTTTGTGCTTATCAAACCACCTCTTTACTATCTCCTGTTGTTGCTTAAAATGTTCTCTGGATTTGGATCTAGATTCCTCCGCCTTCAAAAGATTATGGATTCTTATCTGCAAGACTTCATTATTTGATCCTCTTGACTCCTGAGCTATTATGGAAGAGGGTAGCATGATATTGGGGGGCAGAATGGCCTCTTTTCCATAAACAAGGGTATACGGTGACACACCTAAGGAAGTCTTGGGTGTGACTCTATCAACCCAGAGAGCATTTGGTAATGCTAAATGCCAACTTCTTTGATTTTCTATCACAGTCTTTTTAAAGATTCTAATCAGATTCTTGTTTGTAGATTCTGCCAAACCATTTCCTTGCGGATAATAATTTGCAGAATAATGCAACTTAATCCCTTTTTCATGAGAAAATGCAGTTAATCTAATAGAGGAAAAATAAGTAGCATTATCGAAAACTAGAGACATTGGAACCCCAAACCTGGTCATAATATGATCTTGCAAGAAGTCCATGACCGCGTCTTCATTCACTTTATGCAACGGAATGGCTTCGACCCATCGCGTGAAGTAATTGGTTGCTGTCAGAATATACTTGTGTTGCAAGGAAGAATTTGGTTTTATCTCTCCAATGATATCAATTCCCCATTGCTCAAATGTTTCTGTTATCATCACAGGCTGTAATGGTCCTGCTGCTTTAGCTTGTCTTCCACCACACCTCTGGCAAATGTCGCACTTTCTGACATGGGCATGTGCATCCTTGAACAGTGTGGGCCAATAGTATCTAACTCTGAGAATTTTATGGGCTGTTGTATCTCCGGAAAAATGTCCTCCAGCAGGCCCATCATGTTACTCTATCATGACCTTCCTCGCATCCTCTCTCTAAGCATCTAAGAAGAACTCCATCATAATTCTTCCTGAATAATATTCCTTCAACAATCTGATATGAAGCTGATTTAAGACGCAGTGCTCTTCTTTGCTTAGAACTCCAATGTTTTGGTAGCAATCCCTCCTGAAGGTAATGCACAAGATCTCGATACCAAGAATCCGGAGTTGTGAAAAGAGGACATACATCCATCAAATGTAACTTAGCTTCATTTTCCCAGTTATTTTCTTCATTGTCTTTACTCTCACTCATTAGTTTGCACAATCCTTTCCCTTTAACTATGGAGGCTAGCTTGAATTCGAGGTCATACTCCTGTAAAGCTGTTACCCAATTGCCTCTTCTTTCTCCTAATTCCTTTTGTACGAAGAGAGACCTCACAGCTGGGTGTGGAACTATTACCTTTGTCTGGTTCTTAAGTATAAACGGCCTGAATTGTTTTACCTCTTTGAAGACTGCGTAAGCTTGTTTATCCACAGCTAGGTAATTCGATTCGCCCCCCTACAGACCAATGCTCATAAATGATATGGGGAACTCCTCTCCCCCATCTTCCTTATGGGTAAGGACCGCTGCTAGTGAATCGTCAGATGCGAAAGTGTATAAAATAAAATTTTTCTCAAAATCTAGACTTTTGAGGGAGGGTGCATGCGCAACAGATGTCTTTATTTTACTAAATGCATTCTTCTTTACATCAATCCACTTGAATTGTACACTTTGTTTCACCATTTGCTACAAAGGTTTAACAATTTGAGCGAAATCTGGCACAAACCTTCGCACGAAATTTATTGTCCCCATAAATGATTGCATGCCCTTTTTATTATGGGGTAAGGGAATTTGTTCGATAGCTTTGATCCTCTCTGGGTCTATGGAGATCCCCTTCTTAGAAACCACGTGACCCAGTAGCTTTCATTCGGTAACAACAAACACACACTTCTTGGGGTTTAATGAGATACCATATTTTTGGCAGGGTTCGAAAATCTGTTTTAGATGGAATGCGTGTTCTTCTCTTTTCTTTGAAAATATTGTGATGTCATCGATGTATACTACAACACTGCGGCCAATCAGACCGCAGAAAGCTATGTCTACAGCCTTCTAGAAAGTAGCTCCAGCGTTTATGAGTCCAAAAGGCGTCCTTCTGTAAGCAAAAGTCCCCCATCTTGTTCTAAATGTAGTTTTAAGTCTGTCTTTCTCAGCCACTAACACTTGATTGTAGCCAGAGAATCCATCTAATAAAGAAAATAACTCAGAACTCGAAACCATTTGCAATATCTGTTCCATGGGTGGGACAGGATAATTGTCTTTATCCGAAGCACAATTTAGGTTTCTGAAATTCACACATAGTCTAATTTCTCTAGATTTCTTTCTTACTAGTACCAGATTTGAAACCCATTCCAAGTGTCTAACTTTGAAGATAATTTTAGCATCCAACAACTTCTTTACTTCATTATGAATTAGAGGCTCCAGTTTTGGATGCATTTTCCTTAAAGGTTGTTGATAGGGCTTGACCCTAGATTTGATGGTGATAACATGCTGAATAATATTGGTGTCATATGTCTTCAGATCTTCATATGTCCAGGCAAAAACATCTTTGTATTGTTTGAACAGACTGATGAACTTATTTTTTTCACCTAGAGAGCAACACTTTCCCAAATTCACATATTTAGGCTCAATTTTAGTCCCTAAATTAATCAACTCGAACTATAGAGATGAGCTACGAGTCTTCACATTTACTGGCCTTCTGAATTTATCATTTAGATCAAACATCCGCTCTAAAGTCCTGACTCCTTTAGGAATAAAATTATCGAATTTTATCTCGGCTTGATATTCTTCATCATCAATGATTGCCCTTTTGAAGGTCTCGTCATTTGTCAAACATTCAAGAATCTGCTGATCATCATCAAAAAATCGTAAATTGGTAATCATATATGAAACCGAAGGCTTGAAAAGCAATTCAATAGAACACCGGTCATTAGAGGGCACAAGCCTCGTAGCTGAGGTGGCTAACAAGTCAGCTGCTGCATTCTTAAGTCTAGGAATTGATACAATATTAAATGCATGAAAACATTTAAGCAAATCCCATACTTCATTTTGATAAGCTTTTAAATGAGGGGAAATGCAATGTATTTGATTTCGAATCTGTTTTACAATTATTTCAGAATCCCCATACACTTTCAGATTTTCTACCTTTATTTCAATTGCTTTTCTTAGTCCCTGAACTAATGCTTCATACTCGGCTATGTTATTGGTGCATTCAAACTCTAACCTACATGAAAGAAAATGTTTATTTTTCTTAGGATCAATCAGGACACAACCAGCTCTTGATCCTTCCAAAGTTTTAGACCCGTCAAAGAAAAGCGTCCAAAAATCGTCCATCACTACTGTACATGAATCTACATTTACATCTACAGCTAAGTCTACTATTTTACAATCAATTTCATCAGCTTGTGAAAACCGAAGGAGATCAGGCTGAGTATCTGAGGTACCGCTGGCGTCTTTCGCTTGATGGTTTCCCGGTTCTAGCTCAATGAAGTAATTTCCCAAAATAGAATTCACTAGTTCATTATTACCTTCTAGCTGAGTGACATTGTGTTTCATGTGGGGCTCCCTTAAAACCTTAATTTTATTTGGGCTTCCTTTATAAGGTAGCCACAGGTGTGACTAGTCCGAAGCAAAATATCCATTCAGCTTTGCTGACCAATCTCTACTCAAAACAAGTCCATAAGCCTCAGGTATGTCTACTACTACAATATCAATGAATTGACATACCTTATCATTTGAAGACAAGCGAATGAGAAAATCCTCCATTTCCTCAATTACCTTCACATTTGTTCTGTCCAACTGAATGACCTTCCAGGTAGATGGTTTAGGTTGTCCATTTATCCTTTTACAGACCGACAACGGCATAACATTTACTGATGCCTCTGAGTCTACTAGACAATTGTGCACGTTATGGTTGAAAATTTCAAAGGTAAGGAGAAAAGGTGGAGTCTTGTATTTAGGCTTACCTCCCACAATCGCTCCACCAATTTCTTCTTCTTGGGGCTGATTGTCAGTGGGAAGCTTCTCCTCTAATATTTCAAGTGCTCTCAATAATTTTTCTTTCTGCTGCGGAATGTTACACATCTCAAATAACGAGATATTTGCCTTTACCTTCTTGATATCCTCCACGATGTCATAATCCATCTTATGTTATGTGAGATTCGTTTTCACATTATTGATCTTCTCTTTAGTAGGCATGTTGATCTGTTTCAGATTTTGACTGGTAACGGTAAACTCCGGAATTTTATTAGCTGAGGTATTTTTTTGAAATTTCTTTACATTCTTTTGAAGTCTCTTAATCTTTAGGAGCATAAGACTGTTTCCTTTAATCAACCCTCGGCTTCTCTTCGTCACATTCGTTTCCAAGATATCTTCATGTCTCGGATCCTTTTCTTCTTCGGTATCAAACAATGATACACAGGCCCATAAAACCATGGCATCATCCTCTTGTTTTTTTGTTAATTTATTGTTATCTTTTCCCTCTTCATCATTATCCTCAGTTAATTTGGAATCCAACAGCTGATTCATCACCAATGTCATTGAATTTATCCATTGAGGACAATTCTTTTCAGAATGGGGTTGTTGGTGGAAAGTGCAAAAGTCATCCATCCCTCTCTCTGTTAAGTTCATCGATGCATGACTATGTGGAGGGGGTTGGGATTGATTGTTGTCCTCTTTTTTCTTGTAATAAGGCTTATAGAACTTCTGGGATTCCTTTTCCTTTTCCAAGTCTATAATTCTGTTAGAGAGCTTCTGCATCATCTTTGCCATTCCTTCGAAATCATGTGATTGTTCCTCTTTAGGCTTAGTAAAAATCAAAGCTTTCCTCCCAACATTTTTTTCTCCTGATTGCTCAGGATAATCTTCAATGCTTTCCTTTTCAGCCTCTACTCTCTCCGCTTCTTCATAAGTCTCTGCTAGCGTAGGTTTGGCTTTCATTTTGGCAAACATGGTCAAATCGGGCCCTAGAGCTGAAGTATAATACTCAATCAGAACTTTATCCGAGGGCTTATCAATTTCAGAATTTTTTTTAAGATAAGCTGCAAATCTTTGGGTAAAATTATGGACCTTTTATTTTCTTTCTTTCTTTAAAGCACACAGTCCTTTCACAAGAGCCACATGAGTTTTTTGGGTTGCATATTTTTTTCTAAATATTCTTTCGAAGGTGTCCCAATCTGGGATTGAATTAGCAGGCAGACCAAAATACCATGAAGCTGCTGCTCCTTTAAGGGTATGTGAAAAAAGTCTGCAGACTACGTCTTCGTGTTCTCCAGCCTTTAACCCTTCTATGGCCAAATAGAAACTTTGCAAATGGTCATCTACTAAAATCTTCTCATTTGGGTCAAACTTAGGCAACATCTTCTCAAAAGCCTGAGGTAAGTCATGCAACGGAGGTGCTAAGTTTAGAGGTGATCTGGCTTTCCAAGCAGGTGGTGGATTTAGTGGGTTAGGTGGCTGATTTACATTTACGCCTGCCATGAGTCTAGGTGGAGAGTGAGGTGGTGATGGAACAAGAGTATGCACAGGAGAATAGTAAGGTGTATCAGGGCCTACTTGATTCAAAGGCTGAACAACTTCCTGTAATGCTACTTCTACTAATTCTTCCAAATCTCCAACCAACACTGAATCTTCCAAGATGGGACGATCTTTCTTCTTGTATTCTCTTCGGGGTAAATCAGGGATAGTGGGTAATCCTCCAATACTCTTCACATATGCTCTAGTGTGTCTCCTCAGATTATTTACAACTTCATTGTCTACAGAATACAAGTGTTCTCTATTCTCTTCAGTATTTGGATCAGGAAATAAACTGCTTTCAAAACTATCACTGGTGGAGTAACTTCGAGGAAATGAATTTCTCCGGCCAGCCATGCATTGGTGGCCCTCCTTTTAGTGCCAAAAACTGTTGAGGCCTAGAAATTCGCAGGCAACAACAGCAAGGGATTCTCCCCAGTCAACGTTCCCAACTAGCCCGTGACTGTTTGGTATGGGGAATCTGTCTGGTTTGCGGTCCGGCTACCGTATGTCAAGTAACAAAAGTAAAGGGTTTTACTGGTTGCGGCCCGGTCTGCCGTGTATGTTTTTGTATCTTTTAACTTTAAGTGTGATATGCAAGTGCCTATCTAACATGCAGATTTGATAAAGAATACGAGCAGTCACAATGTGATGCCCAGGTTCTTACCTCTCGTCTTTAACTCTCTTGCATCTAAATCGCACACAACAGAAAACAAGATTAACTAAGTTGTCCCTAGGGAGCAAGATTATCAATCAATGAGTAATGTATTACTGCTCATATGTTAAGATAAATCACAGATAGCTGTTCTTAGAATCAAAACACATAAACATGAATAGAGATATGCACAATAAGATAGCTCGTCTTCTGTTGAAACATCCATTACTCATAGTGGAAATTATCATAAAATAAACCAGAGAACATTCATACAAGAACATAGGTTCAGAAAGTTAGAACGATCTCATAGTTAATGAAACACAGCTGAAAACGAAATAGTCCTCTTCAACATTGTTCATTTCACCACATTTGAACATTCCACACATCACTTTCTCCAACAGGCAAAATTGTAATTTTATTATTGCAAAACGAAATAGTTCCTCTTACAACAAGTTTTTTCACAAGTCTCACTGGGAAAAAGCCCCCCTCCTTCCCACTAACTTTAGTATATTTATACAAGAACCAGCTCAAAACCTTTGGGTTGCCCACCAACCGTTTTAATCTCATATTTTTGTCATTTTGCGAATGCTCATGATTCAAACGTTACGTTTCAGATAAAAACTTCTATAAAACGGGGCCGGTTTGGTAACTGACGAACTGCCCAAGCCTGAGCCTTTGCTCTTTAATGATTACACTCTACAATTCCTTGGTCCCTCTGAGACCTTGTTGGTCTTAGACCTTCGTTATTTTCTTTTCCTCGAGAAACAACTCTGCTTCTCTATGCTTTAGCCTACTTTGTCCTCCAGGTACATCTCCTTCGCCGCAATGGTCTTCAAATGGATCTGAGAAAATTTCCTATGTCTGTCTGTGATCAAACGAAAACTCATCATTTATCCAGACTATTTTCAATAGACATAAACCATAATACCAATAAAATGAGTATTGAAAGAAAAGAAAAACCGGGACTGCGTTTTCACGTGAAAATCTCAACTTGATCAAAACAAAGCACACCCGTCATTCATGAAACCAGTTACAAGCTCATAACAACGACGGGAAAACGATAAAGAAACGGGCATATAAAAATTATTATCGGCGAATCGGAACACTTGACATTGGTCGGTTAGTTCACTGGAACGCCGCAACTGCGGGTGACCCATAGTCTAGGGGTTCCTGAGCACAAACCAAAAGTTGCTGCGATAAAACGTCGGAGGTCAGATCTACTAAAGTATCAGATGGTTAGTGTGCTACATAGCCGCAACGGTGGAAGTTATACGGTCAATAATTCCGTAGACTAGTCAACATCGAAGAAAAATAGAAGAAGACATCGGCGAAAGGAAAAGCAGTCCGACGGACAGTTAGTCTACTCTGGGGCCGCAACGGCGGAACACAATCAGCCCTTGGCCTCCGATCAGAGTCACAACACCTTCCGAAACAACGCAAAGCAAGATTTTTAAACAATAAAACGTGTGATCGGTGAAAGATTTTAATCATCGGCGCAATCTCTGATTGTCCTCCAAAAAAGCGGCAACTAAAATCCCATTTTAAACCTCGACCAAACTTTGCCAACGATAAAACATCATGAAACCTGCTAAGTTCTACAGTCCAAAGCATTTGTAGGCCCAAACAAATTCCCGAAAAGCAAGAAAAATCTGGCCTCAAGCAATCCAAACATGTAGCAAAGTGGAAACAAACGGTCTTCAACAAAATCAACAAGGAGGGTCCAAATTTTTTTTAGAAATTTGGGAATCGTTGCATCTGCAACAAGTCAATATGTTGTTTAGTTGTGGTTTGTGATCACATCAGACATTGTTCCTGAAATGATATCTATTGTTTCCCATATATAATTGATTAGAGATCCTTCCAACATGCTTAGATGGTTCTTGTGCCTTGATGTGCTTGGTGGAGACCATGTCAAATGTGCTAGTGTTGTGATACTTCTCAACCTTATTGACACTAGGGATGTTTTATTTTATCCATGGGATGTTATTTTTATGCTTGGATAATGACTCTTAACACAAATTGTTACTCAGTGTTTAGGTGTACCAAGGTGTTACCATAATTTTACTTTAAAAAGTGTTTTATTTCAAAGGTTTGAGTTGTACCTCTAGTGAATTGAGCACGTGTTACATTCATTCACAACATTTTGCCTAGCCATTTTTCATTTTGCTAGCCCTTTCATCCATTTCCATCACATCTCCCCTTTCTAAGTGATTCATCCTTAATAATTATTCAAGGTTTTATAACTATTCCCATGTATGAATGCTTAAATAAAAGATAAAAGAGTCTAGTACTCTAAGTGTGAGGATGCTAAATTAAATGGAAAACATGAGAAATACACCCTTGCTAAAAGCCAAGTTCCCCATGTCTCAAGTTATCAAAGTTAGATCTAAATTAAAGGGGCTAAGCCAAAGAAATAAATGAAAAAAGAAAAGAAAATAAAGGGATTGCAAGAAAAAGGCATAAAGAAAGGGTAACTCGTGATAAAAAGTGACCCCTTTTTCATAAGACATACATTTGGAAGAAACATCTATAACCCTTAGCTCTTGAATGCTAAGGGTAGGCCTATTAGACTCATTTACTACAATGGTTAACTTACAAAGACCCCCATTCTTCCATAGTAACACATTCATTCCATTACCTTGACTTGAGTTAGGAATCCAGGCAATTCAACTTGGCATAGGAATTTTCACATGAAATAAAGTTTAATGTTGGTAGCATCATAGTTAGCCTAATGTTTTAATGAGTAAAAGTTAAATAAGTCATTGAGTTATTAAAAAGGTGCAATTGTAATTATTTCATGTATTATCTTCATATTTGGATGCATTTCCTAAGGTAGATGTGGGTTGACCCCATTAACATTTAAGTACTCTAGTATTTTCATGATATAACACTTGCTATGACACATTTTGATGATGCTTAGGTACTTATGATAATCAACCCCCTTTGCTTACACACTCTTTGACAATAAACTTGGCACCTAGGGTTTTAGGATGGAGTTGTCCCCTTCTTCAGTGCTAGAGGACCATTTTCTTTGGAATGTGGGGCAATTGCCATGAGTTCTACATGTTTCTCTTGATACATTTGAGCACTTTATTGGTGGGCTGCACCACACATGTGGCATTTTAGAGGAGTTTTGTTAGAGAATTGATGGGACGTGTTGGTGAAATTGTCATTGATGCCAACATGGTCTTGATGTCATCGATGTCACCACTTTGTTGAAGCTCTTGAAGAAGCCCTGCTGATGATGCTGAAGACCCTAGAGATGATCTTGAAGGCTTGGCAGACAATGGAGAATCCCATGAAGTCTTGGAACCCTTGATGAAGACCTTGATGAACTTTTATACCATAAAAGTTCGTGAAGAAGCCATCAAGAAGAATTCAAGTCATTTCATGATGGCCTGCACAAATTGAAGAAAATGTGAGTAAAGGATCTTGTCAATACAAGCAAGACCCTCATAAGATGATAGCCCTCGTCATGCCCTTTTCAACGGTAGGTGGCACGTCACGTGGTTCCTCATGGTTGTTGAAATATTAACTTTTGAAGTTGACCCAACAAAAATTATATGTCGGCTCAGCCAAACACCAAGTCGGCTTAGTCAAAGTTTTATTAAAAATAATAAAATATTTTTATAGTATGTCGGCCCTATTAAAAATAAATTAAATATGTATGTCGGCCCTAAAATTATGGAGGAAAATCTAGTATATATACCCCTATCAAATTTCATTTTAGAGTGTGCAATTTTGCAAGAGCTTTGAGGTAAATTCGGAGTTACTGAGGCAGCCGCAGACTGTGGAAATTTCGGGTAAGCTACTGAGGCAGCCGCAGACTGTGGTAATTTCAGCCAGCAGTCAAGAATTTTTATTTTTTATTTTTTTTGGAAATTTTTGTGGAGCAGCTCGCAGCAACAGTGAAGAAGACAAATCGATGCCCTAATCAGTGGATCATGAAGTAGCAGACAAGTGTTGGACGCAGTCAAGTGTTGGAGCCCCGAATTCACAATCCAGTCCTAGCATTGACCACTGCCTTGGTGATGAATGGTTAGATGGTGATGAGGTTACACAGTCCTGAATTTTATCTGAGAAATTCGCTGAGATGAGAGACCTGAAATTTGGATTGGTCTGTGAAATTTACTGAGGAAATTCGGCCTACTAGGGAACTGTTTTCAAGGACAGTAATTATCCTGTAGAAGCTGAACATAGCCAGTTTGTTGAAGTATCCTCAGAAGACTGAACAATTCAGCAAGTAGAAAATGAACAGTTTCAAAGTTAGGATGCACTAACTTTCGAGCTTGTAGCAGTAAATCCAAGTTTGGATGGTCTTACAATAATGGATACCCAGCATTTGCAACAGTCTATGATTAAGAAAATCTGCAGTATCTCTTATTTCTTGTTATGTTTTAACAGCCGCAAACTTGGGTGTTAGCTTTACCCATTTCGGTGGACTTTGGCAGCCAACCAAGAATGTGAACCAAAATTTTGAAGGGTCCTGAATTGCTCAAAAATTA
>LPNX010162933.1:492-132786 GCA_001517045.1 Pseudotsuga menziesii
TGATAGACTTAGGTCTACCATTTGATTCCATGACAGGATGAAAGCGGAGTTTGATGAAGAGACAATGCATGGCACAGATTAGATGAGGGATCCTCTGTATCCTTAGCTACATTATGCTAGTTTAAATTTTGAATCATAGAAATGTTCCAGCAACAAATAGAGAGATGAAATCCTCATAAGGTGTCGAGAATTTTCGAACATTTTATGTTCCACTGATGGATTTAATTATTTTCGGCAATTTTTTCGGTATACAGAGTTTGTCGTCGAGAGCTTGAAATTTCCTGAAACTTCGAAAGGAGTTTGTTTACATATTTTCCCGGGAATTGCAAATATTTTCTTGGAAATTTTTGTACTTAAATTTGGCAAAGGATGTTAGATATTCTTTCGACTGCAGCTGAGAGTCTTGAGAGTTATTTAACATTGTCCATCTTTCGGAAATGGACCATATCAGCGGCGAGGAGGAGACCACAGATCGGACCGCTATTGTACTTCCAGTGAAAGAAGAATTGCAGCTATTTATTGAAAGAGGTTAACTAATTAAAGATCAGCTGATGGACAAAGCAGAATTGCGACTAATGTTAAGAGCCTGTTGGAAAGAATGAATAAATGAGTGTTTTATGATTTACCTTAAACCTCGCTTTGGTCTTTTGTTTAAAGGATCCATATCCATGTAAGAGATTTCGAGTTCGAGGTTTCCAGAATTATGACTAGTGTTTGTTTTTGTGCAGAGAGCAAGAGGCGGTCATCTAGAACAGTCCCCTGTCATGATTCAGTAACCAAGCCACAGCCACAGTCACGCAGGTAACTTCAAGCCAAAAGAAAGGCAAAGGAATTCAGCTTATCTCCCTCCTCCAGAGAAAGATCTCGTAAGAGTAATAACGATCTTTTATTTTGGGATAAAACCCACCAAACTACCCTGCAGACTTGAATTTAAAACTGGTAAGAGCAAATTGTGTAAATGAAATCCGATGTTAACTTGTTGAGATTGGGGGCTCAGATGTCAGATTGTCTGAAGATGAAGAAGATGATTCCAGCGATCTCTCAAGGTTGGATATAAATAATATATATTGGATGAAAGCGGTTAAATATTATAGATCTTCATATTCTTATATTGACTGTTTGAGGGTGCTGACGAGGCCATTGAAGCGGCGGAGGACGCAGACGAGCTCTGTAACCTGACGGGTACATCTATGAACAACAGAGTCACCAGTGGCGGAAAACATTAGTTTTACGGGATATCCGCGGGTAGGTGAAAAAAGTTATATATGATGTCAATGTTACTACGTGTCGACCCAAATCCAGATAGCAAACTTTGAGGATGACATCATCCCTGCTTAACCAATAGCAACACAAATAAATACGATTTTAATAAATTTAAAAATTGATATTTTTCATGTTACAAAGTCAAACTTTGGAATAGAGATTTTAATCCTTTAAACATGCACCGATATGCACCAACTAATAGCAAAAGTCAACGTGCTTTGAAATCGAACGATTACAATACAATATACCAGCCGGAGGCAGGTATAATAACTAATTTTCAAAAACATAAATATAAACAATTATTTGGTTGTAATGATTATAATTTTAAAATAAAATAAAGTAAAATATACAAATTTATAATTCTAAAAATGAAAGAATGAAAGTTTGATGATAATGATGACTTTTAATAATGAATGAATTTATCATTTGATTTAATTTTATAAATATTGTAAAATTGAGTGATAAGATTAATATTATTAATATTGTAAAATTGAGTTATAGGAGGAACATTTTAAAAAAAACTTAAAAAGTTTTTTATCTATTATAATTAATATTATAAATATTGTAAAATTAAGTCATAATATATAAGAGGAAGAATATTTTAAAAAAATTTAAAAAGCTTTTTATCCATTATGTACCTAAAACATAATGGTCAAAATTACCCTTCCTTTAAGAGGAGAAAGAGTTATAATGTATTATTCTTAGTTTTAAAGTTATAACTATAAAATAGTTTTTGAATTATTGCCAAATTTTATAATATTATAAAAGATATTAAGAATAACAAAGTTATATAGAGGATTTTATTTTCTCTTAAAATATATGCTTCTTACCATTATTATTATCAACTCTAAAATAAAGTTTTCATTTTGTATTTTTTTTCTATATCTATATAAATAAGATATAAAATTTAAGTATATACTATTTATTAAAATAATATGAATATTATAATTTTTAAAAATAACAGTATAAGATATTTATTTTTTCAATTGTTATTATTATTATTTTCTTATGATGAAATTCAATGACATTTTTAATAAGCTTATTGATGTACACTATTGTACATCCACAATTAAAATTTGTTACTTACTATGAAATGCCAAAAACATTAGAAACATTTACTTGGCTAACTCTTTAATTTTTAATTTTTAATATTTTTAGTATATATTTATATTTTATCAAATACAATTACACATTTAATTTATTACATATGGTTAAAAAATTTATTGAATATAATTATATTTAATTATTATATAGTTAAAAGTTTTTTAAATTTTTAAATTTATATATAATTATAAATTTATTGTAATTTTTTAAATATATAATTATATAATGTATTTTAACATTATATAATTTTATATATATATATTTGTATGGGTATAATTTTTTTTTAGTTTGGTGGATTAGTTTGAGTGGTTAAGTGGCATGACGTATAAGGAGATGGCATACTAAATTCTCTTGGTTGATTGCCTTTGTAAATATTGTGGATAAATAATTAGTGATATTTGTAACTTCATAGGACTAAGGATTGTAGAGTCATGATTGAATTTAAAGCTTATCTTCAATTGTTGATCTTGTTCTCAACCACTTATGGTGGCCTCATACTTGAATTGACTGAGGGTTTGAGGTTTGCAATGGTTCTCATTGCTTTTTGGTGGCATCCACATCAATACGTTCTTATAGCAAATACAATGTGCATCCTTTGTGTTCTTGGTGGATTGTCTAAGATATGAATTCAAACCTCACACTTCCATGATACAAAAAAAATATGTATTGTGATGTGACCCAACATATCCAATCAATAATTTGAATCCATAACATAGTACAGTCCATTACACAACAAATCAATGCTCATTTTAATGAATTTATTGTCATAATTCTAAGAGATTAAAAAAAACATTTCTAACATTTCATAAATTAATCCTTTATCATTTTCATTTAATGTTAAAAGAATATTTGAAAATTGTTAATAAAAATGTTTGTGGACTTTTGCAAAATATCAATCACATATGCACTAGTAGTGGTGGTGTCATTGTGCTCTGTAAGGGACTCTATTAATCACATATGCAAAAACTCTTTTATTCATTGTGCTCTGTAAGAGCTTATTACATATAAAAATGAGACTCATCATGCAGAGGTTGTGAAATTGAAGTTAGAACATGCTGTCTCTGAAAAGAGCAGAGATGAGGAGAAGCCGAATGTCGAATTTGCAAGATCGAATTGGAGTAGATTATTCTGCATCTGATACGTCCCAACTACAACAGATGCCACTGGATCCTCTCCTGCATCAACAAAACCAAGACACAGCACGTTACCATTCACAGCCACCATGGAGTTTACTCCAAAGATCCTCCAGAAGGTAGCGTTGCTCTGCAACACAAGGTCGATCGCCGGCACGTTAGGCCCTACGCGAGTCGAGACCACGTTGCTCGAGTTGAAACACGCATCGAAAGGGGCCACCGAGGCAACGCGCGTCAGATTCCGTTGCGCAGTGAAGACGCTGACGACGGAATTGTAGATCGAGGTCGCGAGTTGCGTGTAGGGCACCACGGTGCTCAGCTTGGTGCCGCCACGTCCCCCCTTGCCAATTCCCAGCTTCGCCGCGTCGATCGCCACCTGGACGCCGTTGATCTCTATTCTCTGCACACCGATATAAAAGTCGTCGGTGTAGACGGGATTCTTGATCAAGGGAGTTTTGATGAGCTGGAGGGAGAAATCTGTACCAGGTGGCGGAAGGAAGACGAGCGGCCCGTCGCCAAAGAAGAGAGCACCCGGTGCACTGCCACCTGGCAAACAGAGGGCAAACTTGCGGCCAAAGGGCGCCGCGGCTGAGAACTGAGATGGCAATGCCAGCGTGGACGAGCTCATTCCAGCGACCCCAGATGCCCCACTAGGCAGACCTGAGAGGTCTCTTTTGGAATTAGCACAGGCGAAGGTCAGTTTGGGGAATTTGGCGAGGGGGCCGGGATTCGAACCGTCGCTGCTGGGAAGCTCCGCGAGGTCCTGTGCAAGTTCGAAAATATCGCTGCCTAGTCCCGGCACGACGCAGGTGTCATTGTTGCAGCCGGGTGCGCGGGGTCCATAACAGGTGCCGCAGCCCGAATACTGATATGACTTGCACAGCTTCGCACTGCAGGCGACAGGTTTGTAAGTGGAGGATATGTAGCTTTTGTTGTCGCATCTTACCCACATGTAGTCTTGCTCGATGTCAAGCACTACACTCTGGATCTGCAGAGGAGTTCCCTGCTGGATTTGGAAAATGTAGAGCAGCGTCGCGGGGTCTTGGGTGATTAGCGTGACGAGCGCGCTCGGGCTTTTCTTGGACGCGTTTACAGGGAATTGACAGAAACAGATTACGAGAGCGGCGATTAGGACTAAACAGAGCGAAGCCATGGCGCTGAAGGGAGGTCGGTAGAGCTATTGCAATTGGTGAGGATCGAATTCAGCGTATAAATAAGCAGAGTTGGGGGAGGATTCGACCTCTGGCTGGCCTCCAACATTGACTTCAAACGCTGCTCCGCGCTTCTTATTTGTTTGTATAGTTGGCCATCACGTAAAATAAGCTTTTCGTCGAAGCCGGATAGGGATACCTTCTGTAGTGAATTTGTTCTCTCTTTATTGAATATGATTTTCTACAGATGTGTGTTCTATGCTTTGAGCTTTTATTATATGTCACAAAATTTATAATTTAGTAGAACATACATATAAGTTATATTATAATATTATATTAAGCGAATTGTAGCCGATTAATATTTTTTTAAGTGGTTTTCGCCTGAATCCAAAAAAGTACAAAATTGCTGAAATCATTGCTGACATCGCAGTTTAAGTTGCTAAAATTTTGATGTTATTGTTATCAGATATTTGTAAACTTTTTTTCACTTTAAAAAATTGGTAGTCTTTAATATCTTGAACCACAGTGTTCACTTAATTTCATGGCCATAAAACATATTAAAATAAATTAATAAAAAAAAATGGATTATCAATAAGCACCCACATGTTATAGATTCTAGGTATCAGGTATTGTAAGGAGGGTTTTCAAATATTTACTAATCTAATCTACCTACTTCTGATAGATCAAAGGCTTTATAGATAGA
Organism: Pseudotsuga menziesii; assembly: GCA_001517045.1. NCBI lineage: Eukaryota > Viridiplantae > Streptophyta > Pinopsida > Pinales > Pinaceae > Pseudotsuga > Pseudotsuga menziesii. The sequence continues at coordinate 5,847 of LPNX010162933.1, forward strand.
TCCCAGTCTATTGGATCTTGGCCTTAGTTCGAATAGTAAGTAATTAGGATCAATCATTGGAATCTTATGAATCGGGTATAGGGAATATCTAGCTAGTATGATGAATGGCTTCCTCCTGTCCTTTTCTTTTCAAGGGAATCTGTCGAAGTATCTGTCCGATCCAATCTGTCTAATCTGTCCAATCCAAAGAGTTCGGATCCTAAAACTGGAACTAATTGTAACATACAAGAAACAATGTGTTTTTTTTTTTTCAAGGCACTTCTAGACTCTACATACAAATATAGATAGAAGATTGAGATATTCCATACTATATTGTTTGGAATTGCACAATGTTAGAATTCTCATTCTAACATCATCTAGTTCGGAACCGAGTTTTTTTTATATATATTTGTTTGTATTACATAACAGCATAGTTACAAGTATTTAATGAATTTGTAAAAAACATAATTAATCATTTAGTTTTGTAAAAACAGTTAGTTAGAAAATAAAAGTTAAAATATATAATTTTATATCTATTATTCATATAATAAGGTTGTTAGAGTTAACATAAACATAAAACAAATACTATTTAATAAACAAGAAAAACAAAAACTGATATTAAAAAAAAACTAATATGAAAAAAATAAATTTGTTTCATCGTTTTTTTACCATCATTTAATTGAAGCTTATTTAAATCTTTATCAAAATACATTTAAGCATAACAAGATACTACAATCATGAAAAGAATTTCTGTTATATACTGGTTACATTTGGGTTAATCTTGTTGATTCTCTCAAGTAAATCCAAAATCTAAACTAATATCTAAACACCTATCAACCTAATTATCTTTATGTTTTAAAATTTTAACTTTAAAAAAAACAATCTTAACATTCTATAAATTTGTTTTTTATATTATTTAATATTACCAAATTTTTTAAGGGGTGGCAGGAGCGGGTGGGATCTTGTTGGATCTCGGAGGACAAGTGGAACAAAGATTTGCCTGGGGTCTTGGCTCTAGAACCAACAACGAAGCTGAATGGATGGCTCTTCTCCAGGGTCTCAATCTCACACGAGACAAAAATCTTCGGAAGGTCCTGATATTTGGCGACTCCAGGCACGTCATCTATAAGATGATCAATGGGTATCCTACAGGAGATATCAAATGTCGTCGTCTATATAAAAAAGCTAAGCTTCTTCTGCCTCAATCCTTCGAGGTTTTCCACATTCTTCGTCAAAATAATAAGGAAGCAGATATCATGGCTAACATAGGTGCCAGTCTCTCTCAAGGCCTCTACAGCCAGGATGGCGATCATCCCTCTCTAAAATTCATTCCATGACGAGAAGCTTTAGTACTCATCCTCGCTCTCTCATGCAAATCTTTAAAATGGAGTCCTTATCTTTTGGAGGAATTTATTCTTGTTTGTATGGTCTTCTATCCTTCCCCTTGGTTTTCCTTTCCCCCCTTTCTAGCTTTCCCCCCCCTCATCCCCCCTTTCCTTCTCCCTAACCCCTCCCTCAACTGCCTTCTCTTCGCCCTCCCTCCAGCTGGCCATCACTTCAACTCTTTTCTTGGCGGCTCCTCGCTTTCAATGTCAAGTCCTGCATGCTCTCCTTTGCAGGCCCCGTGGATGGATCATTCTCTCTCGGCAGCAGAGGAATTAAAGCCTCACAGGCCTCCAATTTATTGCCATCTTCTCTCGCACGATCGGTGGCTCTCTATACCTTTCACCATGTCGCCTCATTGCTTAGACTCGCTCCATTGCAACCTTCTGGATTTGGGTCACAGTTCTCCTGGTTCTGTGAATTTTTTGCTGAATGTGGTAGCCGGAGTGGGGAGTGGGCGACCACAGGGAATCCCTTGGCATGAGCTCCCCCTAATTCGGGCCTTTGTTAAAGGGCGCCTCGCTCTGACTGCCTTCTTCTCATGTAATTGTAGTTATCCCTTAGCATCCTGGGGCACCGGTAGTCACGTAGATACTTCTCCATTTCGAGAAGACAGACTGGACAAGGTTTTAGGCTGCCTTTGCTCTGGCTGGCAGAAAGACGCCTTGGGAACGTTGTATTGCTCAAACAGTCTCAGTGTTTCCGCTCTGCAACAAGAAATTGTCGACCTTTGGAGTGTTTCTACAGGGTGCTGTGGTGAGAACCAGGACATTCCAGATTATCCTCTGCATATTCAGTTCTCCCGAATAGCAATTACGGCTGACTCTCGAGGGATGGCTCACTATGGTGATAATGCTGGGGTAATGGACATAAAGAAGAATCTTCACAGGCTGCACGAGATGACAGCCATAGGGGTGATGGACAATAAAGAAATGGCCAAGGAAATTAAAGGCATGAGTGAAATTGTGAGTCGCATATCGCTTGATATCAACAATCTTGGTGCTCGAACAGACGATCTCGAGAGCAACATGCGCGAGCTGCTGGAAAGGGTTGAACGAATAGAGGAAGAACTTGAGAAGTTCATCTCAATGAACCAGGAAAGAAGGGTTAAGGGAGTTAACGAATCAGGTGATCAACCCATGGAAGAAGAATCGATTCTGCAGCCCAGGACTATGACAGGCATTTAACTTATGTCTCTTGTTTAATTTTGCAATTTTTGTATGGGTCATGTTTTTCTGCATTTTGCTCTGTAGCCAGTTTGTGAGGGTATTTACTACCCGCAACTTTTGTAATTATGGAAAGATCATATGCTCTGTTTTATGGGAAACTTTCAAGACATGCCAGTTGTGCAGCAATTTTGATCTGCCGGCATTATATCTCTTCCTTCGGCTGTAATGAATGGCTGTGCACAGCCTGTTAATATATTTCTCATTTCTGTTTCTGTTAAAAAAAAATATTAACAAATTTTTTATATTAATTAATACTAATAAAAAGAATGTTGACATTTTTACTTAAGCTGCAACAAAATCAAATTACAATAAATAAATTTTAAAGTTTTTTAATTTCTTTTTCATTAAAAAATTTATTTAATTATTTTAAAATATAATTTTAACACAATAAATTATAATTGCCTATGGGAGGGCAAAGCAAGTGGTAAAGTGGAATTGTTGAAATTGGTTGTAAATGGAAGGTCTCATGTTCAAATTCCCCCAAATTTACCTATCCCGTTGAATTTGTATAGGCATAACCAACCACTTAGTTTTCGTAAAGATACCTAGTTATTAAACAAAAGCTAAAATATATAATTTTATATCTATTATTCATACAAGATTGTTAGAGTTAACATAAACACAAACCAAATACTATTTAATAAACAAAAAAACAAAAACTCATAAGAAAAAAAAACAAAAACAAATTGTTACCAGTTTTTTTAACAACTCTTTAAATGAAGCTGATTTAAATCTTAATCAAGATGTATGTAAGCATAACAAGATACTAAAACCGTAAAATGAATTTTTGTTAAACACTATTACATTTGGGTTAATCTTGTTATTCCTTCAAGCAAGTCTAAAATCTGAACTAATATCTAAACACCTATCAACTTAATTATTCTTATGTTTTAATATAAGATTTTAACTTTTAAAAAAAGAGAATCTAACCTTCTATAAATTTGTTTTTATATTATTTAATAATTACTAGGTTTTTATATTAATTAATACCAATGAAATGAACGTTTGACATTTTTACTTAAGCTCCAATAAAATCAAATTAGAATAAACATCTTTTGATTTTCTTTTTTATTAAAAAAATTATTTAATTATTTTAAAATATAATTTTAACACAACAAAATATAATAACACTTTAAAAAGTCAAATCCTTGAAACATTTCAATTTATTTATTTATTAGTATAACCATACAAGTAATCTAAATAATCAAGGTCACAATCTGTTCCGCATCTGGAAACAGATCAACGACTGAGAATCAACCCAAAAGAATCAATGGTGCAGAAAGCTTGAGTTTGCGGAATCAAGGAAATATGGAAATTTCAATCCCGCATCCCCCATCCCACATGCGAAATAGACCGTTGCAGAAGGAGATCTGCAAGGAAATTGTGATCCCACATGCGAAATAGACCGTTGTGGATGTAGTTCATTGCAGAAATAGAGATTAGGAAGCCACATCCTGCATCCCACAAGTTACGAAAATGAGAGTTGTGGAAGGAGATCTGCGGGGAATAGAATTCATAGAAGGACGTTCCCGCATCCCGCAAGTTGTGGAAAGAATATTTATGTCTAGAAATTAAACCTGTTAGCAGAAGTATTTGACAGATTTGGTCATTTAGGCCATCACCAATCCGGGCAATTTAAGCCCCATAACGTAATTTAAAAATGCATTGAAAGAAAACATACACAGGTGCATACAATTGCAATTATACAGCGGAAGCAATTCATCCATTCAACACATTAAACATGTTCATCATATTTCATCAAGCAAATGCAAAAGCAAAGATCAACATAAAGATACTTATCTTCTAAAGAAGCTCGTCTCGTAACTAGCTATGTCATTGCAACGTTCCACCTAACCATATGCCAGTCTGCTCATCAATATCTCAGCAACACTGCCACCCCTGAGCTGGTCATGATTCCCACAAGGAATAAGGGAACATTGGCAAACTCACACATAGCCAAGGATACAACAAAAATGCCTCCAAGCCAACATAGTTGAGTTTATCAAGCTGCAAAGAAGCTGGAAAGGTTGACTACTAAGTTAGTGAGCCCACCCACAGAGCTATGGACACCTGCACCAATTCTAGCATGAATTCTAAAACATCTACACACCCAACACAAGGAAGCATCCCCTTCTCTGCTACATAGTCCCTCGGGCTATGCCTTCCCATTCAATGCTATTTAGGGTGTGCAAAGAAGAAATCCAGCCCCCTAGATTTGTCTGCGAGGTTCCTTCTCACGCTAGGTTTATTAAGATAGTTCAGACCCCATTTCCACTCCTAAACCAGTTCAGACCAAAACAACAGAGCCATACACAGCAAATACGAAATTCTGGGTCAAGGAAAAACATTTTGCAACAAAAAATGGTTTAGTGAAATGGGGAAAAACAACGCAGAATGAGCAATCCGAATTCAACAACAATTCTAGGCATTGCATGAGCCAACTCGATTGCTACAAACCACAAAATCATAATTCTTTGCTGGCCATTCACTCCATACCACCAAAACGGATTTCCTGGACATGCACAATGAGGAAACAACTGAAAACATGAAGGATAAAAACCCAGGAAGGTTCATTTGCATGAGATCTCCACGGGAATGAAGGATGGATGATCAAAAACATCATGCATCTCCCCAAAACGTGAGGGAAGATGAAAACATGAATGCATGAGGGAATGGGCATACGTTTTTGGGTGTTTTCTTGCCCATGAAGTCAAAACACGTTTTTCAAAAAAATGGGTGCTCTGCCCATTTCAAATTTTACCTCCATACCCTTCTCATCCCAAGGCAATAACTTCCCTTACCAACTTTAGATGAATGGGCATAAAGAAAAAAAGGGTAGTTGACCACTTTTTGGGTTTTCCCCTTAGACATTTGGCTTTTCCTCGTGGCCCAAGGGTTTGATTATTCCCCCCACCCCCCCCCCTATTCCTTGTGAAATCATGCCCCCATATCTTTAATGTTGTGGTGCATAGTTGGTTGTGGTATTTTTATTTGCATTTTATACAATGTCTCAAACATATCATGCTTGACTAGCACATAAACCATCAGCATTGATTTTAATCGTCGATACATAAGACACTAAATCCATGGTGGGTCATTTTCCTTTATCTCCACACCACGATTAAATACAATATTTACATCATATGCAATTCAATACCACGGGGTCAAAACCAGGGTGCTACATTCCCCTCCCCCTTCAATATCACTATCCTCAGTGCTTTACAAAATTTACCAAAATGCTACACTGATACCGCTCTCAGTGCTCTGCAAATTTGAACAAAAAAGGATGTGCCAATTGCATGGCATCCTCCAGCTCCCACGTATCCTCTTCAGGACCGCAGTGCTTCCTCTGCACCTTTATTTGTCCAATGGCACGATCTAGAACTTTTCCAAGTCCTTGCTTGCATGCATCAGCACACACCATGGGATCTTTTTTTTTTGGTCTTGGAGAATTATTCTCCTCAGCTTGGAACATTTCCAGTGTCTTTGGCAACCAACAATACCTATGCTCAAGCCCCAAGCAATGAGTCAATTCCCATGTCAGTATTCACAAGATTTTCCAAAATCATAGATGAATCACATGCACATGTATATTGACATAAAATCAACAAAAAATTGTCAAGTGAACCAAATACTCATCTGCATAAGTAGATTATTTTGGTTCCACATGTATCCAACTTGGCTTTATACAACCATGGCACTCACAACCCTGCCCCCACCCCACACCTGGGTGTGCATTAAAGGGTAGCCAAATTTCTGCAAGCCTCAAATCACCTAAAAATACCTCTCAACAGAGGTTTGACAGCTCTGTTCTTGAGCCCAACACCTCTTCGGGTGCTTCAATAGTAGTTCTGTTCAAGATCCCAACACCTCTTTGGGTGCTTCAATAGAAGTTATGTTCAAGAGCCTGCACCTCCTCTAGGTGCTTACCAAGCTCAGGTGCTTCCTTCTCAAACACCAAAACAGATTAATTCACATGTCAGATTCATTCCTAGAGGATGCAATCTATAACAAGATTTTCAAAATCATGGCAGCATCACATGCTCATGTATATTTAAGAAAATCAATAACAATAAAAGTTTGATAAGTAAACCAAATACTTATCTATATAACATCTCTCAACCGAGATTTGGTCAACCTTGCTTCAAACCCTAACACCTCCTTGGGTGTGCAATGGAAGCTCTAGTTTACGGGCCTAGCACCTCTTCTAGCGCTCACCAATGCTAAGGCGCTTCCTTTCCAGGAACCATAACATAACATATTAATTCACATGTCAGATTCATTTCTCACAGGATTTATTTCTTACAAGATTTCTAAAATCGTATTTGAATCATTATGCACATGTGTAATTACAGAAAATCAACCAGGATTTGCCAAGTAACCAAATACTTATATGTATAGCATCTCTCAACCAAGATCTGGTCAACCCCGCTTCAGAGCCTAATACCGCTTTGGGTGCTCAATAACAGTTGTAGCTTAAGGGCCCAACACCTCCTCAGGTGCTCAAGTGCTTCCTTTCCAGACATCATAATACCTACGGGTTATTCTCTTCACGAAGCCCCCACTCTCATGACAGTCCCCTTACGGCGTGAATGTGTGTAGAAAGAAGTCTAACCGAATTTCTTACACCCTGGGTGTCCCCAGTGATGCATACCAGTGCCTAGCTGGTAGAGGGGAGAAGCTATATACCCAAGTACATCCTTCAAGAGGATCCATGTACTCCCTGTACATGTTTTCATCATCTCACCTGCGTTACATATAGGCACGCAGTTTTCATCAGATGCCATTATAAAATTTCAATCATAGGTTTCCAAACCTATTCCAAACACATTCCTTCAAGAAGCTATGTACACCCCGTACATCCCTCCAAGGAGCCATGTACGCCCAGTACATATTTTCATCATCTCACCTACGTTACATACAAGCATGCGATTTATATGAGATGTCATCATAAAAATAATTGCAATCATAGGTTTTCAAACCTATTCCACGCACATTCCTCTGAGAAGCTATGTATCCTAGCACATCCTTCTAAGGAACCATGTACACCCAATACATCCTTCCGATGGGTTATGTATCTCAAACACATCCTTCCAAGTATCTATGTACTCCAAGGGCGTACTTTCACCATCTCACCTACATTACATACAAGTATGCAATTTACATGAGATGTCATCATAAAATTTTAATCAAAGATTCTCAAATCTATTTCATGCATACATGATTTCCCAAATATCAAACGATCAATAACATTGATAGTCAAAATAAAAATCTGAATTCACAATTTTTCCTCCTGCAGAAGATCAAAATTTTGCAACTATGAGGTCATCCTCATATTGTTTGGATTTTGCAAGTGGGGAGTACTCGTCCCTTACTTACGCATGTTGCCCAAAACCTGGACATCCACATACAACATGTCATCCTGACACAATTTTTAATCATCCAAACAATCATAGTTAGTCAATAGGAACCTTCAACATCAAGCAATGCAAAAAAAACATATCCATTCTTAGCATGATTCAAAACCATCACAGGAGATCACAGTCTCCCATAATCAACAAAAAAACTTGCAATCTGAAGTTTCAAAACATGTTCTCAGTCACGAGATCCTTCTCATGGCACATGGCAGCTTCCTGCCCTGGGTTTCATTGGGCACAACCATGCTGCTCTGCTCAGGTCATTCTACCTGAGTCTTCAAGAAGTCCTCATATGTAGACCCATACACATGAGGCCACTTCCTCATGGAACTACAAGTTCACATGCAGGCTTCCTTGGCCTATACATAGGCTTCACTTTACTTGCAGAATCTTCTTTAGTGAGATTCCTGCAATACCCTGCAAGTCCCGCAAAAGATCTCATCTCTGTTAACTTTCTTGGAGCAGGCCAACTCATCATGTCCTCAATCTTTTCAGTGTCTCCAGATATTCATCTATTTGCAATAATGTGACCTAAATGATGAATTCTATCTTCATAGAAGTCATAGTTGCTCAACCTTGCATACAACTTATGCTTCCTGGGAAATTCAAAGTCAGCCTCAAATGTTCCACATGTTCTTCCTCATTCTTAAAATAAACAAGAATGCAATCAAGGGAAACAAGAGAAAACTCATTCAGATACTTACTGAAAACATTATTCATGAGGCACATGAATGTAGCTGGTGCATTGGTACCACTACAACTCATAAGAACCATACCCTGCTCTGAAGGTTGTCTTATGACCATCTTCATCCGGGACTCTTACCTGATGGTCATCAGACCCCAAGTCAATCTTGGAAAATACCTTTAATCCTCTCACTTGATCAAATAGGTCATCGATCCTAGGCAAAGGATACTTGTTCTTCACAGAGACTTTGCTCAACTATCTATGATCAATACACAACCAAATTATATCATCTTTCTCCTTCTCAAACCCAACTGGTGCTCCCCATGGGGACACACTTGGCCTAATATAGTTGTTTCCCACAACTCTTGCAATTGCATCTTCAAATCTATGATTTCTGGTGTACTCACCATATAGGGTGTCTTGGACACTGGTGCTTTACCTGGCACAAGTTCAATCGTGGGATCAACATCCCTCTTTGGGGGAAACCTTGGAACTTCATCAGGAAAACATCCCTGAATTCTTGCAACACATGAAGGTCCTCCAACCTAGGAGATTCATTCTATGTTGCCTCCAAAACATGAGTTTCATACACACTACAACATTTCCCACATAACTTTTTCAGCTGTATTGCTGAAATCTACCTACTGGAGATCACTTTTGGAAGGCCTTTCAGAACCTTTAGGTTGCTTCTTCATCCAAGCACTTGAAAGGTCTTGTTGTAACAATCAAGCCTTTTTCTCTATGCTTCCAACCAATCCATTCCAATGAGGACATCATAGGATCCAAATGGCAGAACATTCAGAACTGCACAGGTGACTATCCCATCCATGACCAATGGGCATTTCCTTACCACCTCGCTGATATTTTTCTTAGTTATAGTGGCTAGCCGAACCAACCATGATTTTCTATGCTTTGACTTCTTCAAAGTGCACACCTCAATTACAAGTCTAGGGGTGATATAGCTATGAGTCGATCCAGGGTCAATCAAAACAAAAACAGTCTGTTTAACAATCTCACCCTCAACTTCCACCACAGTTGAGTTATGACCTGGCTGGTGGCCTTCTAACACTGCACAAATTTTAGGAATGATCCCTCATTCCTAACCCATAGTTTCAGCTTCTTGGGTGCTAGGGATTTGACCCTCATTCCTATTCGCAAGTGGACAATTCTTGCGCATATGGGGTCCTTCACATCCCCAACATTTGAGTGGTTCCTTTAGCGTTTCCCTCATCATTCTGGCCCAATCATTCACAACTTGTGATGGCTGCCTTTGTTGCTTCAAGAGGTGATGAGGCTTAAAACCTTTCTTCCTTGGGTTAAGATTCTCATTATTCTCATGAGAATTTATCCTACTCCCTTCCATCTCTGTTAACTGATACCCAGAGTTTATCTGTCTTTGGAGATCTGTCAAACTTTGTAGCATGGTTGTAGTCAACTGGTTTTGCTCTACCAAAGCCTTGACCAACCTCTTATTTTCTTCTTTACAATCCTGTAAATCTACCCTCAGGATTCTTATGGTAGCTGCAGCATCTGGGGAACTCTCTTGTTACATCTTCCCAATAGCTTCAGTTCCATGACCTTGGGCATTGTAAGCTTGCCTTACATACCCTTCTCCATGTGGACAAATCCGACGCAAATCTGCAACCTTCCTTGATGTGCTTCCTCCGTGATCCATGTCGGCTCGCTTTCAGTCAACCCAGCCGACCTATCGGCTCGAATCTACCAAGACAACGGACATTATCGTAGCTTCTTCTGTCATTGCAGCTTCTTGCTGTCAGCTGAACACATAAGCTGAATCTTCATGGCCCATTGAGTCCCAAAGCTACAACATGAGCTCTGATACCACACTGTCATGTCCCCTTTCATCCACTAGAGAGAGAACACGACCATTTCTGCTACCTAATTGATGCAGGAACATCCAGCTCGAAGTTCACTCTATTCAAGTATGTGTATAGATCCCCTAACTTCCCAATAGCAAAGAAATTGATCTAGTAAGTGATCATCTCGATCATCCATGAAGAAAGATCTCAGAGGAGATCGAACGACGGAGAAGAAATCGCGACGAAAATCAGCAATCACATAATGTTCCACATTTGGATACAGATCAACGGCTGAGAATCAACCCGCAAGAATCAATGGAGCGGAAAGCTTGAGTTTGCGGAATCCGGAAAATATGGAAATTGTGATCCCGCATCCCTCATGTGGAATAGACCGATGCAAAAAGGAGAGTTGCGGAAGGAGATCTACGAGGAAATTGTGATCCCGCATCCCGCATCCTGCAAGTTGTGGAAAGAAGATTTCTGTCAGGAAATTCAACCTCTTAGCAGAAGTCTTGGACATATTTGGTCATTCAGGCCATCACCAATCCAGGCAATCTAATCCCCATAACGTAATTTAAAATGCATTGAAAGAAAATATACACATATGCATACAATTGCAATTATACAGCGGAAGCAATTCATTCATTCAACACATTAAACATGTTCATCATATTTCATCAAGCAAATGAAAATGCAGAGATTAACACAGAGATACTTATCTTTGAAAGAAGATCATGTCGCAACAAGCTATGTCATTGCAACGTTACGCCCAACCATAGGCCAGTTTTCTCATCAATCTCTCAGCAACATTGCCACCCCTGAGCTAGGCATGATTCCCACAAGGAATAAGGGAACACTAGCAGACTCACACATAGCTAAGGATACAACAAAAACTCAGCCAAGCCAACATAATTGGGTTTATCAGGCTGCAAAGAAGTTGGAAAAGCTGGCTACTAAGATAGTGAGCTCAACCACATAGCTATGGACACCTACACCATATCTAACCTAGATTCTAAAACATCTACACACCCAACACAAGGAAGCATCCCCTTCTTTGCTACACAGTCCCTCAGGAAATGCCTTCCCATCGAGTGATGTCCAAGGTGTGCAAAGAAGAAATCCAACCCCCTAGATCTGTCTGTGAGGTTCCTTCTCACACTAGGTTTATCGAGCTAGTTCAGACCCCGTTTCCACTCCCAAACCAGTTCAGACCAAAACAACAGAGGCATACATAGGAAATACGAAATTTTGGGTGGAGGAAAAACATTTTAGTAAAATGGGGAAAAACAACCCAGACTGAGCAATTCCGAATTCAACAACAATTCTAGGCATTGCATGAGCCAACTCGACTACTACAAACCACAAAATCGTACTTCTTTGCTGGCCATTCACTTCATAGCACCAAAACGGATTTCCTAGGCATGCACAATGAGGAAACAACTGAAAACATGAAGGATAAAAACCCAGGAAGGTTCAGCTGCATGAGAGCTCCACGGGAATGAAGGATGGATGATAAAAAACATCCCGCAGCTCCCCAAAACGTGAGAGAATATGAAAATGTGAATGCATGAGGGTTTGGGCATACGTTTTTGAGTGTTTTCTTGCCTATGAAGTCAAAACACATTTTTTCAAAAAAATGGGTGCTCTGCCCAATTCGAATTTGACCTCATTACCCTTCCCATTCCAAGGCAATAACTTCCCCTTCGACATTTGGATTTTCCCCATGGCCCAAGGGTTTGATTATTCCCCCCCTCCCTATTCCATGTGAAATCATGCCCCATCTCTTTAACGTTGTGGCCCATAGCTGGTTGTGGTATTTTTTATTAATTTGCATTTTACATGATGTCTCAAACATATTGTGCCTGGCTTGCACGTAAACTATCGGCATCAATTTCAATCGCCGATACATAAGACACTAAATCCATGGTGGGGCATTTGCCTTTAGCTCCACACCATGATTAAATACAATATTTACATCATATGCAATTCAATACCACGGGGTCAAAACCAGGGTGTTACAAGGTGTGTCTCCTAAGGGATGTAATTCTCAAAACAACTCCACCGAAGTCTTTGGGGGTGATGGCGGAATCACTCAAGGAAGGGGAAGGAAATATGAGAATGGGAAGAGTCTGGAGAAGTAATAACCAAAGAATCAAAGCAATAGGGGGAAATCTAGTAGCCTTAGGTTAGTTCCAACCATCAAGGAGGCATTCCAAGCTATTTCCAAGTCTTTCTAATGAATCTAATCTCATGGAATATAAGAGGATTGAATAGCCCAAGGAAAAAAATAATTCTAAGAAGGAAGATTGAGGCAGAAAAACCTTTAGTGGTTATGATAAAAGAAACCAAATGTACAGAAAGGCAACTTAAGAAGGCGGGAACAAAAATATGGAGAGGTAGTGAAATGGTGGCTATTGATGCTAAAGGAATGGTAGGAGGAATAGCAATTTGATGGAACCCGCTTGAAGTAATTATGTATAATTTATTGGCATCTAGATTTATTATTTCAACAAAATTTCATGTAACAGGTACGGGAATTAGAGGTATAATACGTAATGTTTATAGGCCATACCAAGCTTCAACTAAAGAAGGCTTCTTAGTATATATGGAAATAATGAGTCGATGGGTAGGACAAAAACATTGGATTTTGGGAGGTGATTTCATCGTTATTAAATGTTTGGAGAGAAAAAAGGATGCTTAAGATCTTTAAATAGCACCAATCTCAAATTCAGAGATTTAATTGAGATCCTGGAATTGGCAAATGTAAGAACATCAAATAGTCTCTATAACAAGAATAATAAAAGGATGGGAGAGAGGAAAATAGCCTTGAGGTTAGATAGATTCTTGATTTTCGAATCAATAAAGGTAACATGGAAAGAGGTTACAATGATAGTTTTTCCAGCTGCGAGATTGAACCATTAGTCGATAAGTTTAGAATTGTGAAGGGTAGGAGAACATCTACGTAGACCCTTCTGTTTTGAGAGTCTTGGTTATCCCATCTAGAATTTAAGAAGAAGATCAAAACTTGGTGGGAGGAATTTGTACCACCAAAAAGATCAATAATGTGTAGATTTCAACAAAAAAAAATTGAAATTTGTCAAAGAAAAAGTGAAGAATTGCAATGAAGAGTCCTTTAGGAATATCTTTCAAGAGGAAAATTAGAGATTGGAAAACGTGATAGAGAAGATCCAAAGAATAAGTATGACCTACGGGTACACAAAAGAGGTTANCTTTAACATGAATTGATTTTTGTTATCAGCAAAATATTTAACTAAATTTATTAATCCAAATATCAACTTTAACGGGTGCAAAGTTTATTGTCTTTAAAAATTGATTCTCGTTATCATCAAAAGATTTAATTAAACTTATTGCATGTGGTGTGGAACCCAAATAACTATTAATAAAATATTTTAACTTTTAGTGATTTCAAAAATTAACTGAAAGTCAATGTCTATATTTATAATTTTTTAAAATTTTAACTTTGTAAAAAATAACAATGAAATTGGATGGGATAGAGAGGATGAGAAGGAGGGAGATGTGACAACGTTCCTAGGGTTTGTAGGGTTTCAACGGTTTCAATGGTGGATAGCAGCGAACACGTACAGCTGGTGGTAGGCATGGGGACGATGCCTAGGGGGTTGACCCTCACCCAATGGGACTTAGGAAAATTAGTGCAGGGTGATACAATAATGGATACCTGCATGGGAAAGGGAGGAGAAATAACAAGTGACACTAGATATATACTGGGTATTTAAAAATATTTAAGAAAACCAGCCCAATGCTTGCCAAAAATGATAGCAATGCCTAGCCTCCATATCAACTTTGAGGGCCTTAGAGCTCACAATCAATACATGGAGGATCACACACTAATTAGGAAATTTGTGGGAATATGGCCATGTGAGAAGGCTTTAACCTGGTGGATCAATGGAATGTGGAATCCCAAAGGGAATTATGATTTGCAGTTGGGCATTAAAGGTTTTCTTATCATCCTCTTCTTCAATCTGGAAGAGCATAATATGGAAGGGCCTTATTTTTTAAATTCTACAGGCCTATTTCTAAAAGTATGGAAGGAAAGGTTTAACCTAGATAGAGAATACCTAACGGTGGCTCCGATCTGGATTCACCTTTGCTCTTGGCCGATGGAATACTAGAGGGAGGAAAATCTGGAAGACCTGGGCAATGCGATAGGGGAATTAGCTAAAGCTCCATAGCAGACTAAATCGGTGAGACACACGTTAAATGCTTGCATTTGTGTGTATATGGATTTACCGAAGGTGCTTCCATAAGCAATTAACTTATCTTGGGACGATGACGAGTGGATCCAGCCTATGGATTATAAAAATGTACCCTTCAAATGCAGGCTTTGTCACCAACATGGGAAAATTTTAGAGACTGTCCCCTACAAAAATCAGGAGGAGTAAAAAATAATAAAAATGAGAAGGATGTTGAGGGGTTCACAAAGGTTAATAGCATAAAAGGAACGCTAGGAGAGGTACCGGTCCAGATATCTACAAGAAGACACAAACTACAAACTTGTATGAATCTCTCGAGCAAGAGGAGAATAATTTGCAAGAGAAAGTCGATAATAATAAACAAGAAGAGGATATGAAAGTCGATAAAGAGATATTAGAAAATGTTCAGGTTTTGACGGAAGAAGAATTGATGGATGTGACGTCCCCATAACCCATAATGTGGATAATTTAAATTTTTTGCTTAAAGAACCTCTTTTGTTCTTCTAATAAACATCGGGTATGGACATTAACCTATTCTCCAACCTTCATCTCAGGATTAGAACCACTATACCAGTCGTTTTAACTTTTGCCCTTCAATTATCCATTCTGCATCCAGAATGGCCATTTCTGCACTGAACCTTTGTTTTTGCAGTTTGCGTTCTACACTTTCGCCCTCGAAAATCAGAAATCGGAAATATAAGGTTCGACGAAAATACTAAATCCTTATTTTTCCTTCCTCCTGCCATACTTCCGAGTTCCGCCTTTCGCACTTCGGAACTCGGAAATCAAAACTTCAAATGTGTGAAGGAACTTTTAACGGACTTTCTGCATTTCGCACTTCAGAACTTGTAAATCAAAACTCAAATGTGTGAAGGAACTTTTAACGGAATTTCTTCCTTCCTCCTTCCCCACTTCATAACTTAGAAATCAGAACTCAAATGTGTGAAGGAACTTTTAACGGACTTTCTGTCATCCATGCTTTTGCTTTCCACATTCTGTACTCTGGAACTCGGAAATCGGAATTCAAGATTTAGACGACGCAAAATATTTCGCTTCTGCCTTGCACTTTCCACCTTTCAGCCTCGAAACTCAGGAATTAGACTTCAACATTTTGACGAAGCGAAAGATTCCACTTCCACCTTCCGCTTTCGGCCTCGCAATTCAGAAATCAAACTTCAACATTTAGACGAAGCGAAAGATTTCACTTCCTCCTTCTGTACTTTAGAACTCGAAAGTCAGAAAACCATTAAATGAAAAAAACTTTCAATCCCCGTTTTCTCCTTCCACGTTCTTCCTTTCTGCCTCCAGTGCGGAATTCAGGGATCAGAAGACGAAATCCTTACCTTAACCTTTTTCCAGATTTCCTCCTTCCGCTTTCCTCTTTCCACGGGCGTATCCTGGAAGTCGGAAAACTCACTTTCTGGTTTATCTTTTCTCCTGGATTCCACCTTCCGCCTTCCACGGGTAGATCCTGGAAGTCGTAATTCCCACATTTTTCTTTGATAAAAACTTCTTTCTCTTTCCTCCCACATTCCGCCTTCCGCCTACGCTATGGAACTAAAAAACCGGAAGAACAATGTTCAACCGTAACATTTTTTTTCACTTCCGACTTCCACTTTCCGACCTTAGACTTCAAAAATTGGAAAACACACTTCTACTTGGATTTATACTTCTTTCTTCCTCCTCCCACGTTTCATCTTCCACTGCGGATCTCGAGGTGCGGAAACACCATAATCTTCCTAATCGATCTTTTCCTTTTCCAGTTTTTGCTTTCCGCCTTATGCAGGTGGATTCCAAGGTGCAGAAACACTAAGTTAGATGTATTCTGACCTCTGTACAGGCTTCTAGCCTCCATGAACTTAAGCAAATGCATCATAAAAACACCAGGCATGAACATAAGTAAAGTGCATAAAATGTACAAGTCATAAACAAGCAATTACAGGGACATTCAGCATGAACATAGCACTTCATCATAATCATAAGCACTCTACTTAACCAGTATAATCATTTTTAAGCAAATACATTCCATAAACAGGGTGACAAAGAGACTTATGCAACGGTGAATCCTACTTCATTTAGAGAAAGCATTCTTCCTTATCAACTCATCATATTCATTCATATGCAATTTCAATTCATAAATTGGAATAACAGAGAGTACTTATCTTGATGATTAAGTTGTCCTGCAACTAGCTATGTCGCTACAATGTTCCACCCAACCATAGGCCAGTGTGTTCATTAATCTCGCAACACACCGCCACCCCCGAGCTGGGCATGATTTCCAGAAGGAACTAGGGAACAACAGGCTTATACACAGCCAACACACATCAGAACACAGTCAATGAACTAATAGTTAGGTTTCACAAACTGTCCATCAAGGCCAATAAACAATTAGGGCAAGGTAACAAGCCAAACACAACAAGACACAACCAAACCAACTAATAGTTGGGTTGATCATGCTTCTAAGGAAATGGAAAGGTAGAATTATTGGGCTAGTGAACTCAACCCCAAAGCTAAGGATACCTACACCAGATCTGGCTTGGTCTCCATGATTCCACCCCACCCTACAAAAGGAAGTATTCCTTTCTTTGTTATATAGTCCTTCAGGCCATACCTTACCTCTAGTGTTCTCTCGAGTGTGCAGGTCGGATTTAACAACCCCTCTTGATATGTTTGTGTGGTTCCTCTCTTTACTAGGATTTTCAACCAATTCTTGCCCTCCTCCACCCCTAAGCCTTCAAACATAAACAAGGTTGCACAACACAGAAATCCTCAAATAAAACTCAGCACTCAGGCTTCACTCTGTAACATAGAGAAAATAGGGTCTCATACCACAATGTCACTCAAGAAAAACAATGCGGAACTACTCTTCCGCATGCAGGGTAGTCGAACCACCACACTGCTCATCTCCAGGGAAATCAGGAAACCATAGAAGGTCATACTCTCATGAAATTGAGAGAGCTCCACTGCCCAATCGCCAAGCAAAACACCCGGTTTCTCCACCAAGATTAAATGACCAACATGAACAACTCAAAATAGGAACGCAACTCTGCAATCAAGCTCCCCAACAACGTGAATGGTAGAATAAACATAATGAAAAACCACGACACTCCGGCACAACAAAACCATCCTGCGCCTAGGAGAAAGGACGAGATGGAACACATTCCCATGCAAGTTTACTTGTTGCAAGAGAAAGAACGCGACCTCCCATGATGTAGACCTGTAGGCTTGCTCAGTCAAGCCATATATTAAATTGAGCACATAGATATGTGGACCAACACACAACTCACAAGATAGATCATAGAATTTTACTTAGAAATTGAAGAATGAAACAATGCAAAAATGACTTGCGACCGTGAATTCTTTTTTTAATCAAAATTAATTAGATAATTAATTACAATGAAATACAATGGATAATAGCCTCATGCAATTCAAATTCGTGTGAGGAAATTCAAATTGGTTTGACTCTACTTGACTACATTGTTAACTGACCTTGTCTAAAACATTATTGGAGTTCAAAATCCCAACTCAAGTGTCTAATTCAGTGTTAACTAGTCTAACTGACTGAGGTAGGTGAGTAGATGTGCCTCACCTACATGCAGCCATGCAAAGCTAGCGCTAATTGAGTAGAACTGAGTGTAACAGACTAGAACTGAATGTAACTGACTCCTAACTAAGATTGACTAGTCACCAACTGAACTCAACTAATGGAGGTTAGTGTCGACACTCCTAGTGGCTCCTAATTTGTAGTGATTGATCTACGAGGCTCCTAAACTGATGTATGCAAGTGCAATCAGTAGAAGTTGGCCTCAATTAGTGCTCCCCACACTTTAGTAACTGGTACATGTGCCCCAATTAGGCCAAGTGGACCCCATGGTGCTACTAACTAAAAATAGACTGAAAGGACTCCTGATTTAGACATAATTGACCAAATTGGACAAGAGAGGATTATAATCCTAACACCCCCCCCTAAATGCTAACTTGGACCATTTGTGGGCCCTGGAAACTAAGACCATAGGTCAGCCATTACAACAAGTAAAGAAATTGCTCAATACAAGGAGCCGGGGAAAAAACCACTTAGGAAAAAATCCCCCCCTCTAACTCAGAAGATAGAAACAGGATTCAAGTTTTAAAAACTTGAAAATATGTTGTTGCAACCTTCATCTCTGTGATGTAGCGAAGCAGCATACATGATGTTCTGTGCACATGTATCCTAGGGCCTGGCATGTAGACTTCTCCATCTTTTCCCAAAATGATGATGGAAGGAAGGAGGAATGTAACCTTTGCCTCTTTCTGGATGAAGAGGTGTATGTTCCACTCTATTCCTCTGAAGGAAGTGTAACTAATCAGACCTTTCCATGTAGCATCTCACATGTATTTTGTTACATCTCTCTGAAGGAGGAAAGATTGCATGACATAGCACAAGGTTCTTTGTCTTCGGTGTGTCAGATGGATTTCCAGTCATCTTCCTAGCTTCCTGCTTGGGAATAGGGACTGGATCTGGATCTGAATCACCCTAAATGTCAATCTCATAAACCGGTACAGATGGTTCTGCAATACTAGTAGAAATTGAAAAAGAAGTAGATGGAATGTTTTTACCTTCCCTTTCAAGCGGCAGCTGAGAATGCACTGGTTCTGAAAATGGCATGAAGTGTGAGAACTCATATGCCTTGGAGGCATGATTTACAGCACCCTTCACTATGATGTTCCCAGTAGAGATATATGTGATCTCCACTGAGTCAGGACCAAATATTACTTGCTTTGGAGAGCCAGTGTGAGTCATCTGGTACATAGATAACCGGTTTGCAGCTAAGGAGGGCACATAAAGCACATATTTGAACTTTCCATGTTCAAGCTTGATATAGCCCTTCCCTTTGGCTCGAATTTAACTGTTATTACCCATCTGAATACTAGGACCATCAAAATACTGTAAAGAAGAGAATGAGTCTCTGGATGCAACCATATGATTGGAAGCTCCAAAATCAATGAGGAAGGCATGTCCTGTTGAACATCTATCCTTCAGTGCATGCAATGTCTCTTCATGTTCTTCAGTTTCTTCTCTATGGTCGGCCTTCCTTGCGCTAGCAGGTACAATAATGTTATGTTTCTTCAAAAGAATAGCCATTTCATCAATTGTTCTTCTCATACATGAGCTTTCTGGATGAAATCCCCTTCCATAGTAAGAACAAAGGGTCTTTCCTTTGCCATTGTTCTTGCTCCTCTTTGAACCTAAAGGCTCATTTGACTGCTCTTTCTCCATAGGAGGCTCATCCTTTTTCTTCCCTTTATCATTCGCTACCTTAGGTCCTCCAGCAACTAGTGCTTGATCTTTGCAAGACCGAATGATCCCCGTTTGGATCAACTTGTCATCATCCTGAGTGAGAGATTCAATGAAGGCATTAAGAGTAGGCATGCTCCAATTTGGAGTAGTGAGGTTCACTGAATGAAAGGTTGATACAAATACTGAGTAGTCTGTAGTAATTTTTGAGAGAATTGCAAGGATGAGTTGATCATCCTCCTTCTCAACCTTGCACAGCTTCAACTGGAACACCAGGTTCTTGAATTTGGTGAAGAAATCATTCAGTCTTTCGAAGTTGGATGGATGAAGAGAAAGCAACTCATTCTCTAGCTAATAGATCCTCAGGTCACCCTGCTTATCAAACAAGGAAGCAAGATTATCCCAAACCTCCTTGGGAGTCTTCAATCCATTGATGTGGAAGAGAATATCTCGAGACATTGAGAGGCACACGCATCCATATGCTTCATCAAGCCTATTCCAGTACTTTTCTTTGTCAACATAATGAACTAGATCTGCATCTATCTCCATTGTGAGTCTAAAGAGTCTTTTGGAGCGAAGCTGCATCTCCATGTCCTCCTTCCACTGGTGGTAGTTGAAAGGAGTGAGAAGCTCCATTGGAGGGGCCATTTCGAATGTAGTGAAGGAGACTGAGCTGATGTAGCAAATGCGGTGAAGATTAAACTGAAAACCACACAATCAAACAGACAAAGTAAGGTCGATAGCCTACACTTTTGGAATTTTCTTCACACCCGGCATAGTTGATCAAGCAAGCTTGATCAACAATTCCTTTACTTGGGATACTAAGTGGTAAATTCTCCGCTTCTAGTGCAGTACCAGAAGGAAAAATTTTGCTAAATTATTTTTTATTATCCAAGTATGAATTTGTAGTAGGAGAAGTGCCTTGTCCTATTGAGGATCTGATACCATATTAAATTGAGCACATAGATTTGTGGACCAACACACAACTCACAAGATAGATCATACAATTTTACTCAGAAATTGAAGAATGAAACAATGCAAAAATGCCTTGCAACTGTGAATGCTTTTAGTAATCAAAAGTAATTAGATAATTAATTACAATGAAGTGCAATGGCTAAATAGCCTCATGCAATTTGAATCCATGTGAGGAAATTCGAATTGGTTTGACTCTACTTGACTGCATTGTTAACTTACCTTGTCTAAATCATTATCGGAGTTCAAAATCCCAACTCAAGTGTTTAATTTAGTATTAACTAGTCTATCTCACTGAGGTAGGTGAGTAAATGTGCCTCACTTGCATGCAGCCATGCAAAGCTAGCGCTAACTGAGTAGAACTGAGTGTAACAAACTAGAACTGAATGTAACTGACTCCTAATTGAGCTTGACTAGTCACCAACTGAACTCCACTAATGGAGGTTGGTGTCGGCACTCCTAGTGGCTCCTAATTTGTAGGGATTGATCTAGGAGGTTCATAAACTGATGCATGCAAGTGAAATCAGTGGCAGTTGGCCTCAATTAGTGCTTCCCACACTTTAGTAACTGGTACATGTGCCCCAATTAGGCCAAGTGGACCCAATGGTACTAGTGACTAAAAATAGACTAAAAGGACTCTTGATTTAGACATAATTGACCAAATTGGACAAGGGAGGATTATAATCCTAACACCATCAGATTGACATGCCTTGCTCTGCCCAAGGCATTAACTGCCTTGTCCAAATTTTAGAAGAAATTGATGACTGAGGACATAGGACAAAAGGTAGCTGGGGATTTCATGGGTTTCCCCATTGACATCTGGTCACAACCTATTGGGTCAAGAGTTTGACTAAATCCCCTCCCTATCCCTTGTGGAATCATGCCCCCGTCTCTTTAACGTTTGCAGTCCCATAGCTAGCTGTGGTTTTATATTAATTTGTACATTTACATGATATATCAAAACATATAATGTGCTTGACTTAGCACTATCACCATAGGTATCAGCCTTGATCACCTATCCACAAAACATTCATTAATGGCAGGGCCTTGGCCTTGAGCTCCATTCCATGATCTCAATACAATATTTACCTCATGTAGAATTAAATACCATGTGGTCAAAACTGGGGTATTACAATGAACATGCAAGTCAAAGAAATAGAGGACGTGGAGTTGGGGGGGAATTGATCTGGAAGGGATAGAAAAACATGTGCAAACTTGGAAACATAGTACATCCCCTCACAACAAGTGTGTCTCTTGAGGGATGTAATTCTCAAAACAACTCCATCGAAGTCTTTGGGGGTGATGGCAGAATCACTCAAGGAAGGGTAAGGAAATAGGAAAATAGGAAGAGTCTGAAAAAGTAATAGCCAAAGAATCAAACTAGTATTCAACCATCAAGGAGGAATTTCAAGATATTTCCAAGCCTTTGTAATGAAGCTAATCTCACAGAATATAAGAGGCTTGAATAACCTAAGGAAAAAAAAAAGAATTCTAAGAAGGAAGATTGAGGCAGAAAAACCTTCAGTGGTTATGATTAAAGAAACCAAATGTACAAAAAAGACAACTTAAGAAGGAGAGAACAAAAATCTGGAAAGGTAGTGACTCTAGTGGCTATTGATGCTAGAGGAAAAGAAGGAAGAATAGCAGTGGAACCGCTTGAAGTAAGTATGTATAATTTCCTGGCATCTAGATTTATTATTTTAGCAAAATTTCATGTAATTGGTACAAGAATTAGAGGTATAATATCTAATGTTTATGGGCCATACCAAGATTCGGCCAAGGAAGGCTTCTTAAGAGCTGTGGAAAGCCTACGTTGATGGGTAGGACAAAAACATTGAATTTTGGGAGGCGATTTCAACCTTATTAGAGGTTTAGAGGAGAAAAGAGGAGGCTTAAGATCTTTAAATAGCAGTAGTCTTAGATTCAGAGATTTAATTGAGAACCAGGAATTAGTAGATGTAAGAACGTCAAATAGTGTCTATACCTAGAACAATAAAAGGACAGGGGAGAGGAAAATAGCCTCAAGGTTAGATAGATTCTTAGTGAGGTTAATTGTGTGCTTAGATTCTATTGGCCCTAGGGACAACAGGGAAGAATTAATGTAGAATTCTGCCTAACTATGGAGAAGAACATAAACAAGAAGAGGAAGGAGCTATGATCGATGAAGCAACATAAATGAGAAGGGGAAGGATGTTGCAAAAGAAGAAGTAAAAGAGAAGAAGAAGAAAAAGAGAAGGCGTTGGAAGAGGAAGTTGCACCAGATGAGTAAGCCACGTCAGAAGAATAGAAGGGAACATGATATGGCATAACAGAATATTAGCAGAAGCAAGCTTGCAAGTAGTGTAACGATAAAAAAATGACAGTAAGACATACTGCTGAAAAAGTGACAATCCTTAACGATCATGGGTACGATATCGGTTGGAGCTAGCGGAAACCACACGCATGAAGGAATCTTTTTAAGTCAGGTCAATAGTGCCTCTCATTATGTGTTGCTAGAATAAGAAAGACAGCATGTTGGATGGATATAGTAAGTCGGCTAAGATAGCGACAAAAGAAGAGTCTGTAATGAGTATGCTAGAGTTTGTATCGAGTCGGTATTGAGTCTGTAATGAGCATGTATGGGAGCTGTATCGATTCTGTAGTTGGGCTATAAAAGAAGGAACCAAAGCTATATATGGGTTAGTTGTTAATAGCATGTAGCACCTAAGTAGTCCCAAGCAACGCTTTGCTTCCGGATTGGATTTTATTTGATTAGAATCTTGGTAAGATGCTTGAGCTAGACGTGAGGTAGGCATTATGGTTAATGACTCTATATCACTGAGTGCATCAGACTAGAGGTTATGCAGCTGAGTGTGCAGACAAGTAGGGAAGGTTGAGTTGATCCAGGTTGTATGCGGATCACTAAGAGAAGTAGAGTAGAAAGAGAAAGAGAGAAGGTCAAAGAGCATAAGAGGGTGGAAAAGTCTATAAACATAGAAGAGAAGATATTGAGCAGAGTCTGCAACTCTGTACGTAGACGAAAGGTGCATCTATTTCCTCATGCCGGATGAAGAGCACCTTGTGGTTTTCGCCTAGATGGCTTTCCATGTTATATTCTATGTATATGTGTGAATGTTGAAGTAGGTTAGATGTATGTGTGATTATTGTGTTGAATGATGGGTTGATTACTATGCTCGCAATTGGATAAATGTTTGATGGCCACATTATATTAATGGATATGTTTATGATGCATGCCTACTGTTTATTTACTTAAGTTACATAGGTGCTGCTGGTTGAGCTCTGCTATGTTGGGATGATATCTCGAGCTTTGTTGTGCTGAGCAAAAGGGAGTGAACCTGGGTCTAGAGATAGAAAGATGAGATGAGAGAAAAAGACAACAAATGTTTTCATTGACAAGGCCCTAAATTGTGGTGGAGAGGGATATGTTGTTGCAACCCACGAAACCAAAGATCTAGGACTGGGTGGCATTCAAAGTGTTAGAGTTTGCACGAAAATAAAGTGAAGGATCTCATTGGAACCCAACATAGTTGTTGGGATGGTACATCTACACAAACATCCACGATATTTTCTTTTCTGAGTTTCCCATCATGTTGTAGGAGTGGTTATCGAAGTTAGCAACCAAACAAACAAATTTTCATGGCGGAGAACCAAGGGAGTGGACTCCCCAATTAATCAAACAACTAGAAGAAGTAAGCAAACCTATATCAAGGGTTGTGGATATTTGGATAGACAATATCCTAGATGGATAAATTATTGAGTTTGTTGTTAACACAATATCCTCATATAGTGAGGCAGAGTAGAATTTTTTTCAAGGACAACGTAGTAGATACCTGTCGTCTTTAACAACATGGATAAAAATGCTTCTATGTGAAAAAGGAATTCTACAAATGCAACAAGATTAAATAGCAAAGGGTGGCTATGTCTCAACAAATACTAGATTGAGATGTTCCCAGGAGATAGTGGAATTGAACAACAGCCATGAATTTAAAGAAGCAGAAGAAAATTCAGGTGCAGAAAAAGAAGAAAAACTATGTTAGAACAAGGGAGTTGCAGCAAAGATCGAGAAAAAGAAGGCTACGAGTTTGTGACATACTTAGATGAAGGGTCTTGTGACGAAGAATAAGAATATCAGATGATCTGAGAAGGAGATGAAGAGTCAGAAAAGTTGGCTGAAGCCCTAGAACAAGACCGTGCTTACAACTTGCCTACAGTACCAAAGGTAAGATCGCGAGACTTGTCTCCAAGCAATTATGTAAATATGAGTACTACTAACACTGTAAATAGCGAACAAGGAAGTTCGACTAGTCAAAATTTTGTTCCAACTGTACCAACAACAAATACAATGTTTGGAGTCAACATTAAGCTACCAATATTCAATGGAAATGGGTTGGAAGACCCAGAACAACATTGGTTTCTTTGTGAAGCTTTCTGGAGTGTACGAAAGATCCAAGATGAGAATATCAAGAAAGCACAGATGATCACGACTCTGCGAGGTCATGCGCTGGACTAGTATATGAAATTTTCCATAGTACCAGTAGGATTTGTCTTGAAAACACTCCACGATATTTGACTGGGTTTGATAGATGAATTCAAAAGTTGATTCTGAATCACAGTGCATCACCAAAATCGAACAGATTAAGTAGCTAGCAATAGAATCTATTTGGGACTTTGACCAAAGATTTAAGAAATTAATGGTCAAAGCGAGTTTCCAAATGCTGGATGTGCAACACAAGGAATGGTTTATTATCGCCTTGTTACCATATATACGAACCCCGTTGATGCAAAAGAAACTCGTGTCGCAGATAGAGGCTCTCGAAATAGCAATGAAATTAGAAGCCTCGTCAGTTGGAGACACTGGATTGGGGATGATGCAAATTCAGTTGCAGCTGGTTGATCTTACGGTGCAGCTCCAGAACATTAAAAGAGGAAAGGAAGTTCAAGAGGAACTATGGTGTACGATATGTAGATCAGATGGACAGCATAAAGACAACTTCTCAGCACTCATGAATTATGTAACAGTGGGTGATCTGAACCCATTAAACACCCAATGAATGCCTTATTGTAGGATATGCCAGACTAGGGGCCACAAGTCCAAGGAATGTTTGTACTTACAAAAGATTGTAAGCACACCCGCTAGTCTGTAATGTAAATTTTGTAAATCAGTAGGTCATGATGAAAAATACTGCAAATCACTTCAGCTACTGTAAGAAAATACGATGGATACCTACTTAATGAAAACTGATGAGAAAATGCAAGCGGAAGGAGCGTAGCCTCAGTATCAACCTGCGCAATATCAACAACATCAATACCCTCAATTGCAATACCAGCAGAATCAGTATCCTCAACAACAACAATACCCTTCGCAAAGGGGGGCTGGGAATTTTAATTGAAGATTCTAGTTAAGTTGAATGAGTTGTTGGATTTGCAGTATAAGATTTTTTGTTGTTAGTTTCATGATCTATAGATTCATGCTAGAAGTTTTGATGGTAGTATTGTTGGTAAGCAATCAATGTAAAACAGTGTGCTTCACCCAAGGGGATTTACAGTTGGTATGGAACTAGCCAAACATCCAACAACACCATCGATGACTAATTAACATCAACATCGGTAATACCTTCCATTTGACAAGACATCACCATTCATAGCAAGTTGGATACACTAGTCAATATGTCCAACATTCTATGCAGATGGGAGATTGACCTCATGATGGAATTACCAATGCTTAGTTATTGGTCTCGACAAAGCGTAGTCCTAGGTAGCTCTTTTCATTTTACAGTTTTTAATTGTAAGTCATGAAAGCATGCACACTCCATGTTAGATAGTATTTTGGTAGAATCGGGTGTACTACAATCAACTTAAGTTCTAATAAGAAAATGGTCCAGTTTCCCACCTAGGTTGGGCAAGCCTCATCTCTGCAGGATAATTTTGTTCTCTTCTGGAGGGCATGTTAATTGTACTTGTTAATTATTGAAATTGAATACCAGTGAAAAATAAATTGATTTATTTTTCATTATATATATATATATATATATTTGTAAACCCCTAACATACCCAAGTCCCTTGTTTCAAAAAGTGGCATCCCCGTCCCCGTCTTCGTACCCAAGTTTCCTGGAAACTTAGCTAAATACCTATCAGCATAATTATCTTTATATCTTGAAATTTTAACTTTACAAAAAATGACAATCTTAACATTCTATGTATTTGTTTTTATATTATTATGTCCTATGGTAGCAGAATATATATGGTTTGTTGAGATATATTATTATGTCTGTACGTTTTTATTTTTTCTGACTATACAATTTTGTATAGTTGGATTTTTATTTATTAAAATTAATTGTATTAAAATCTATTTATTTGCAAAGTGATTGGTTATAAAATATGACGTCAATTTTGATTTTGGTGCCCCATAAGGAGGTGACGCAATGTCGTCGGCAATAATTAAGTCACCTCACCTCGAACCTCCTCTCGTATCGTGTCATCGTCTCGGGAATGTGGCGTTGTCCTCAGCACGGAACTAGAATGTTGTCGTATTGAGAATGCAGCGTAAATATAAATCAATGTATGAGTAAATACAAATCAATGTGTTGAACAAATTCTTTAAAACAACTTTCTCCCGCCTGCCTGTCTGCTGCGCTGACCTTTGCGCCATTGCATGGCCTATCCTCTGCGCCATCACCTCACCTATCCTAACCTATGTCCTGACATTAAATCATAACTAAAATGTCGTGTATGGGAATGATGACTCAGCCACCGAACCATTATGAAGACTTAATTCCCTCACAAAGCACGAAGCTTCCGATCCCTCCCGATTTCTCTAAGGAGGGAGTTAGTATTCGGTCCTCTTTCATTAATTTTGTTAAGAGAGTTTGAGTGCCCGTCATCCATCGAGTGCTTGTTGAAAGGATATAGTTTTATTACTTATTCTTGTCGCTTTCCTACAGGAGAGAGTTTGAATTCCCACTATATACATCGTTCTCCTTCTGTGTACGTTCACCTTATTTCGTAATCGTCTGTATCGTATATCCATTAATAAAGAAACGAAGACTCCGACACCGTGGTTTTGCAGTAATTGAACCAGGCGACAACAATCAGTTGGAGCGCATCTTCAAGAGGAAGTCGCGTTCTTTCTTCAAGGTAGATGATGCATTTTCTCCATAAGTTGTGTCGATTTATGTTTTTTAGAGGTTAATGTGAAAATACATAGATGCATCTACTTCAAACCTGTATGTTTGTTTGTTGAAAATACTTAGATGTGATTGGTTATGTTTTTTTTCAGCATAATGCAAAAATACATAGACACATCTGCTTCAAACCTGTAAATTTACCCCTTAGTAAAGCAGACGTTCCATTGTCTTTCTTTTGTTTGTTGAAAATACATAGATGTGATTAGTTATGTGTTTTTTCAGCATAATGCAAAAATGCATGGATGCATCTGCTTCGAACCTATAAATTTACCCCTTCGTAGAGCAGACGTTCCCTCGCCCTTCTTTTTTTATGGAGCCCGCAGCTTCCTCACCCTATCGGGATAGTAAATAGACTAGTGGAAAGGTATCCTTCCTAAGTGCCGCCATCAAAGCCTACAACACACTGCACAATCAGTTTATTGAGCCATACAGTTAATTCCTTGTAGAGAAGTGCTCCCGCTTAAAAATAAATTATTCATGTGGTACAACACCACTTTCAGCATGAGGGAACACCATGTATGTCTGGACGCCTATAGATGTGTTGAAAATACATAGATGTAATTAGCTACTATGTTAGTGGATAATAAAGGATAATAAACCAACTGCGGAATCAAATATACTGTGACTGCAAATTCAAAGTGAATTGCTATGAATACACAAAATTGATGAGAAAATTGCAACATAGAAAGTGAATTCACGATGTGCTAGCCTATGCAAAATGATGGAACAGACTACTCATTAAATTCAGAGTGAATTGATGTAACTACACAAAATTCATGAGAAAATTGCAAATAACCTCAGAGAAAGCGTGTTCATGATGTGTTGCGCTCTGCAAAATGATGGAGTAGCCTGCCCAATGAGAAAATAGACTCCATGGGTACAATTTTCAAGAGTTTTTTTTTAATGTGATGATCTTATGTTAACCATCTCAACCAGCATGAACACATGAAAAAAAGACAGTGTCTTATCAATCGCAACCACGGTGCCGTAATATACATGAGAGAGGAGTGTCGTCGAACACAACTGAAAGGGGGTGGGGATAGTAACTTCGAGTACAATGAGGTTAAAGAGCTCCTTGCATGATAGGAATTTGGCCTTTTATTCTTTGGTAGCTCACCATGACAGAGAATCTCGTAACAAATTCCTCTCATCATGATGATTATCAACCAGCAACATTCTACATCAATAATAATGGTTTCTGTCCAACACCAGGGCAAAGAGCTCTCACCGAAATCGCTTAGCCAACTAAAGGTGTATTGTCTTCTCTTTCAAGCAATGATAAAGGTGTATGTGGCAAACATGTAGCATGCAAAGACTTTTTACCAAGGGAAGTCAAGGGATTCAATCTTGGCACAATAACCTCCCTTAAGTTCGTTTCCATCAAGCAAAGTGTCTTTCCTTCCCACTAGACTTAGATAAATTTGGTGAGGTTGAATTTAGGACTTTGTTTATGGTGGGTTCATTGTAGGCTATGCTATTGTGGTATGGAAAGATACTTAAATGTGGTAGGTCATTCCATTATTTATTGTGTGGGCTAAAAAAGGATAAAAACTCATGGTTTATCCTTTTGGCACACCATCAAGCAAACATGATCAAGCGTATGGGATATTAGGAAAGCATATTTGAATTGTTGGTGGAAGAGTTTGGAAAATTGTCCAATTCTTACTCCATTTTAACTTAATTTAAACTTAGGATTTAGTTATAATTAAGTGAGAAGAATTAGTAGTATTTGTGAAAAGTGAGGCACTCCATTGAGAATAGTTCCACCTTTCTAAATGGAGCCATCAAAATAATGAAATCATCCATCATAAGAAGAAATCTCAAAACATGTCTACCTAGGGAATGTTCTATAAATCCAATGATCATTACAAGAATGGAGATATCAAATCATAAAAATATCTAATATCTAACAGTGGCACTTTATTTCGGTGTGTTCTAGTTCCAAATAGAGTCATTAGAAATCACTCCAAAAAGAACTTTGACATATAATTATGTTTAACAAGTGCTCTTGTTTTGAATGGAGCCATCAAAGGTAATCTTCAACATCTCATCTACAAAGGAAAAATCAAATTTCTTCATGAGTTCAACAAGATTGTCAACAAAGGATCCAATCCCCATATCAACTCCAAAAAAACACCAACTCAAGAAGAGATTTCAAATGATCAACATCAAAGGAAGTAAAGTTTCAGCTTGAGTGTGTTCATCACCTCAAGCATGCATCCAACCAAGTTCAAGTTATGACGTTAAGACAAGATGAATAAATTACAATGAAGCACATCATGTAAATCTAACACGTCAACATTGGATCTATTAATCTATCATTAGATGATTCAATGGTTAAAGAATTTATAAGCAATTACTACAAATTAAAAAGTTAATAGCAAGAGATCAACAATTCGATATGAGTTTACATGAAGCATCCAATACACTGCCATTTGGGTCAAATTGGCATATTCAAATCAATGCAACATCATAATCATATCACTCAAATGCATCAACAATGAACACCATGCAACAAAGCATATTTTCTTTGGAAATATCAGTACCATTTGTCTCATCGTGATCTATTAATCAACACTTTTGCAACTCTAGTGACATATTAGATTCAATGTTTCATGACATGGTGAGAGATTATATATTGTCACCAACATCATCCAAATTTCACAATGGCCTGGCCACTTAACACTTGTTCTTAGTAACATATTTTTACTCTATGTACGACTCTTAGCAAAGCACCAAAGCTAATGTTTAAATACTTGTGATGTTGATGACATTTTAATGCATATTGTTAACTTCCTTGATATGGGATAGCTCTAGCTAGTGGGTTAGGATGCATCAATTATTTTATCAAACATGGGCTAATAATAGCAAGGAGTAGCGAGTTATCTATTTTCAACCGTTCATCTACATGTAGCGAGATTTCACATAATTTTTTACAAGTTTTCATTTTGATGTATTTGTTTTCAATTTAGAATAGATACTACTACATTTGGGATCAAATTACCACATTTAAACAAAGTTTAATGCTAACAATGCCCCATTTTTGGTATCTTAATTTTGCGAAGTATTTGGAATTAATGTTTTGGTATTTGCAATTAATGTCGTGGTAAAAACATCGATACACATTGTTCATACAGATATATTGGTGTTTTCTTCTATAATGCAATAAAAAAAGACATTTATACAAAGAATCTATAATTTTACTATTGCAGGTTATATGTTAGTGATGTTGATATTTCATTGTTTGCTTTGTGAATTTTTTTTTTAAAATGACATAATTGTGGAGAGCTTGGGAGGAGCTTTCTAAAAGGTGTATAATGTGCCTAAAACAAATCCTATATGTGAAATTTATGATACCAAGAAGCTACAACTTTAGATGACAATAAATGTCACTAAATGTTTTTTTTTAACAAAAATGGTTATATTAAAACGAATGATTCAGTAGAAAGGCACTGATCAAGATTACAGAGATCCGCTTTTCCCCATCCTTAATCAGAGGGCAGATTATGGAGGAATTTCCATGCTTATCTTCGAATTGACCTTGAGATCAAAGCACCCTATATGTATGAATTTATTAGCTGCTCTATCCGCCCTCATATTAAGCTCCCTAAGAACATGAAAGAATTCAATCTTCCTGAACCTTTTAGCCATATATCTAATTCTTTGTAACAATCTTTCCATCTGCTCACTTTTGCCCCTTCTTCCCCCTCTCACTGCTTGGATAAGCAATCTTGAGTCTCCGATAACCCCAACATCATCCGCTCCTACTTGTTGTACCTGCTTGAGGCCTTGCCAGAGCCCATATGCTTCTGCCATATTATTAGATTCATGCCCGATACTCCAAGAGTATTCGATTTCAACTTTCCCTCTGGTATTTATGACAACTCCACCTCCTCCCACTTTTCCCGGATTTCCTTTTGAAGCTCCATCAAAGAACAGTTTGAAAATCTTCCGCTCTCTTAACCAATTCTCGAACTGAGATTTATCCATTCAGATTTCCCATTCCTCCAATTTATTGATAGCTATACTATTAGTTTCCTGGATATTAAGACTTTGCATCCAGCTTTTTTCTTTTTGGGTAAACTCGGCTTTATTGGACGGTATCTTGGTACTTCTTACCACCTCACCAAGTAGAGCATTGATTTTAACATTTAACTTCCACGCTGGTTGGTGCTTATTCTGAACAATTCTCTGATTTCTTTCAATCCAGATGCACCAGCAGACTATTTTAGATAGTTTTAGCTAGCAGGCTCTCACACCCTTCTTCTTAACCAGCTCGGCCTTGTACATTTTTTCCCAGTTGATGAAGAAATCCTGACTACTTCCGTTCCATTGAAGCCCCTCTCCGCCATTCTGCATTATTTCCTGCATTACTTCCTTCCAGATTAAAGTGGTATATGGGCATTTAAAAAAAAGATGAGAGATAGATTCTGAATTTACAGCGCAGAGAGGGCAGCGGAATGGGCCTGCTATCCCCCTTTTCTCCACGTTCTCTCCAATTAACAACCTTTGGTGAATTAATGTCCATATGAGCACATCGATTTTGGGCAACGTTTTGTTGTTCCAATTATTATTCCAGATCGCTGGATTCTCAGGCACGTTAAAGTTTGCAGCTAACTCCATGTACCCATTGGCGGTCCAGTAATTACCCGTTCTCTTACCCTAGCCACGTCGATCCTTCAGATTGGTGGAAATCGGAGCTCTCCCGTCCAGATGAAAGATCAGCTGCGTTTTTTCATTTTCCAACTCTGCAAGGCAGTCTGGCAATATCCACGCTTTCCAGCGATGTGGGTAATTCTCCTCCCACTCAGAAATACTCCAGATCGCGTGCATACCTCTCGCCTCCATCCAAGACTGCAGACGTGGGAGACGTGGAGGATAATTGCCTAAAATCGGGTCCTGCCAGAGTTTTATGGCTTTCCCATTACTCGGTATCCAATATAAATTTTCTATAAATGAAGGCAGCGTTTTCTTACAGAGATAGAAGATAGAGGACCCCTTTGTTTTCACGTGTCCTCCTTCCAGGCATCTGAGCCTTGGACTTGGAAAGTATTTGTTTTTAAGAACCAGACTACACCAGGTTGGTTTAGGAGCAAGCATATTCCAGAGTAATTTAGCCCCAATGGCTAAGTTTTGAAGTTTGAGGTCCCTGATTTGAAGTCCTCCCTTAGTTCTTGGCTTCTTAATGGTTTTCCAACTTACCAGAGCATACTTTTTTCCACCTCCGTTGTTCCCCCCATTCCAGAGAAAGGATTTCAGTAATCCTTCAATTTGATTTATGATTTTGATAGGTGCAAGGAGTAGTGAGCATTGGTAGAGCAAGTAGATGTTCAAGACAACTTTAATTAATACAACCTTCCCAGCCAGATTTAGCCATGCAGTCCCCCAACCCGATATTTTCCTCTTGATTTTTTCCACTATGGGATTCCAGTCCGAGGAATTGGATTTGGTTTTGACGATAGGCACCCCTAGGTAATTGAAAGAGTCCCAACTTACAGCTTCATTTATATTAAGAATTCGGGATATAACTAACATTTCCCTCGGATTAATGTTCCATCCGAAGATCTAACTCTTCCTGAAATTGATTTTACTTCCAGAGGCCTGGCAGTAGCGGTTCAGTTCAGTCTTGAATCGGCCAGCTATAATCTGACTAGAACCACCCATTAAGATGGTATCATCGGCGAACTGAGCGTGGTTGATGTCTTTGGTTCCTTTGGCCAGCCTTATGCCTGGAAGCTCCTGCTCTAGTCTGGCGTTTTCCAATTGGAAACTGAGTACCGAGGCCTGAATGGCGTAGAGTAGATGAGAGAGTGGGAATCCTTGCCTCAGCCCTCTCATAGCTTGAAAAAAGGGGGCATCTCTTCCATTAATGAGGGGGGAAATCCAGAGCTTGCTGATGCAGGCCTTGACCCAGGAGACAAATTTGGGAGCAAATCCGAATCTCAGCATTACTTGGAGGAGGAATGGATGACTAACTCTGTCAAAAGCATTTGCCAGATCTAGTTTCACCGCCATTCCTTTATCTCCATTCTTCAGGCTAGAGTGGATGGCTTCTTGCACTGAGATGATGTTATCCCAGATCTTCCTTCCTTTAATGAGTCCGCCTTGGTTCTCCTGGATAATGGATGGCAGAATATGCTTTAATCTGGTGGCCAAGATCTTAGTGATGATTTTGTAGCCTATGTTACACAGGAAGATTGGCCTAAACCTGTCAAAGGTCCTAGCTTCTTTCTCCTTAAGGATGAGGGCCAAGAAGGAGGAGTTCGTACTTCCTCCGATCTTGCTACAATTCTGAGACTTTTTGACCATTTTTAGTAAGTCTTTTTTAACAATGTCCCAGCAGATTTTTATGAAATTTACAGTATACCCGTCTGAACCAGGGGCTCTATCCTCCTCCATGATATCGATGGTTTCTTTGATCTCTTCCAGCGTGATGGATCGATTCAGTTGGAAGTTGTCTTTGCTTTTAATTGAGGTGGGGACAAGGTTCTGGAGCTGGGCGTCGCTAGGAGTGGGCTGTTTAGAGAACAACGCGCTGAAGGATTTGGTGGCTTCCATCTTTATTTCATCAAATTAGTTAATTACCCTGTCATTGACCAGAATCTCTAGAACATTGTTCTGGCTTTTCCTGATCTCAGTCAACTTATGGAAGAAGCTTGAGTTTTTATCGCCGTCCTTCAGCCATTTACATCGGGATTTGAGGCGCCACCATTCAGCCTCTTGTCTACAGGCCACGTGAAGATTCAATTGCAGCGTTGTCTCTTTTTGAATGTCAGTGGTGTTCACAGACTTGTCCTCCATTTCGACCTGGTGCAACTCCAACGTGTGGGCAGCTTGGAGCTTGGCACTATTTGGATTTGGGAGCTTCTTGGCCCAACTCTTCAGTGAATGCTTGAGCCTCCTCAACTCCTCCTCCCAGACAAAGAAGGGGGAGCCTGTGACCGGATGGGCCCATGACTCTGCTACAATTTTTAAGAAATCATCCTGCTTGGCCCACATTGGATTAAATCTGAACGGTATAGGGCCCAGATTTTTTCCTGGCTCCATTTCCAGAAGGATGGGCTTATGGTCGGAGCCTCCGAAGGGAAGGATTTTGGATGATATAATCAGGCCTAAAAGGAGGAAATTATCCTGAACCAGAAATCGGTCGAGTCTGGCCGCAATGTGCTCAGGACCGAACCTCCTATTGTTCTAGGTATATTTCCCTATTATGGGCTTGATGTCAACGAGAGCCCAGGTCGAGATGGTATCTTCCACTATGTCTTTGATGGGGTCTCTGGAGATGGATCCCCCTCTTTTTTCATTCTGGCTGAGAGTGAGATTCAGGTCCCCGAACACAATGACATTACCCTACAGATTACTTACCAGTGAATCAGTGTCTTTTTGTCTCAGCACGGTGAGGATCCAGTGGGTGCTGTTTTTGATGGCCATAGCTTCATATTTTCTGTCGTCCCAAAGGGTTCCTATACCCCCGGATGCTCCCCTATAGCTTAAGGCAGCGGTGCCTTTTTTTTTCCAAAATTTTTTACTGGTTTGGAGGAATGCAGTCTCCTCCAGCTTAGTTTCCTGGATCAACAATATGTCTGGTTGGTGAAGGGAGATTAGATCTAGCATAGCTTCTTCCTTGCCTTTGCTTCCGAGCCCTCTGCAATTCTAGGAAATTACCTTCATTACTTACTTTTGGAGGCCGAGGGCATCCCTTTCGAGGCATGCCCATGTTGGCGGGTATTTCTTGGGTTTTTCAACAGCTTTTCCAAGGTTGGCTGGGATCCTTGCAGCTTATCCTTATATGTTGCTTGCTCCCGGACTTCTTTTCTAGATTTCCTTCCTTTAGTTTTTGTCATTCTTGGAGTTGTTATTTCAATTTCCCCTTCTTCCTCATCCTCCTCTTCCGAGTCCAATTCTTCATCAGTTTTCCCCTGGCTTTCTCCTACTTTAGTTTCTGTTGTTTCTTCCTCGTTGTCTCTCCCTTGGTCTGAGATGACTGTTTTCGGTTCTTTGCTTTTTCCATGACTAGATCTATCTTCTGTTTCAATAAGTTCATCCCTTGCTTTTGCAAATTCTGAAGACCTTGTAGGCTCTTGGGATTTTTCGGGAGGGCTAGCTCCCCTCCCCTCACCTTTTTTAGGACCCCCTCCGGCTTGATTTTTAGATCTGGATCTATTCACTCTATGCCAGCCTTCTCCCTTCTCCTGCTGAATTTTCATTGTCTTGGGACAGTTTCGGATGAAGTGCCCGTACTCGTGGCATCCTCTGCATTTGAAGGGAAGCTGATCATAGTCCAGCTTTTGGATATGAGACCAGTTCCCCACCATGAGATTTATTGCTTCTGGCAGTCCAGCTTCGAGGTCAACTTCCACGCATATGCGGGCACATGCATATTGGTCCTTTGGGCTGGCCATGTCAATATATTTTCCTGGTGCGTTCCCTATAGCATGTAGGGATTTGGGATTCCAACAATGCATGGGCAGGTTGGGCAGTCTGACCCAGACTGGCACGGCTTTAGGGGTATCGGCTTCAGGTTCAAAGTCCGGCGTCCAACCATTGAGGTAGATACCTTGCGGCCCCATGAAGTAGGGCCCATTCCTGAAGATTAGGTCTTTGTCTTCTTTAGATTCGAATTCGAAGAGGAAGAAACCCCTTCCGATTGAGTAGGATGCAACATTTTTTGTTATTAGCGGTCGCCAGTTCCGTCGGACCTAGCTGTCAATGGTTTTGGGTGAGGGCCAAAGCCCTGTGAATTGCCCAATCAGAGCTCGGTCTGCCAATGACAGGGCAACCCGAATCGTTTCCTCCGGGGGGAGGGCTACCTCCGGGCACATCTTCTATTATTTTCACGCACTTTGGTAATTCTCTTGTGCCTGATCTTTTGGCGTGGCTGGAGATTAGCCTAGCAAATGCTTCCGTACAGTTAGGCGATGATACACCTCCTACCTCCTCCGCCATCTTGCTGCTCCACCCACTTCGGGCCAGCTTCAAACCATGGATTCCGAGGGGAGGGCCTCCGGAACAGTCCAGCAGATCTGTCCAGCCCAGCAAAAGCAGCCAGATCGAAGTGTCTACAGGTTGCACAACGCCTTTCCTCTGTTCACCTCGTTGTTCAGATCGCTCGGCCTCAAGCAGCTGCACACGAATCTCCTCGATCTCGTCATCCTCAACCCAATCGCTCAATGAAAAAGCTCCTTAATTAATTATTGTCGAATTAATTCAAAATCTATAAATGTCACTAAATTAACCATAATACTAAATAAATTAATGTTGAAGAGAAAATATGTACAAGATATATCAACATTAATAACACTCTTTTTCAGATATCAAATTAAATAATTATTTAGCTTTAACATTACTATATTTCAATCATTAACACATGCTAATTAATAAAGTGACACTTAAATTAAACTACAAGTCAATGCATTTATTGAAATGATTTTACAAATAATGTGCAAACTACAATACCTTAACTTAGGTAGTTAAGGCATTTTTATAAACACTTGTCATTAAAACATAATTTAAATATTTGCTATTATTTTTTATATTCTTTTATGGATTTTTTTATTGGGAGAAAAATGGGATAGAAAAATGGGAAGAGCTTAAGAAATGCTTTTGAATGTCAATGTTTAGGACATCACTTTTCCTTGCATGTTCTTTAAGTGTAGATTATAACATTGGAAATCTGTCAACAAGATCTTGGTGATGACGTAAAATTGTCTTTTCAATTTCAAATATAAAATGCTGAGATTTATTTTTTTTAAATATAAAAATGCCAAGAATTTCTAATATAATAGTAATATGCTTTATTAATATCAATGTTCATAAAATAACAAATTGGAAATACAATGAATTTTGTTTATATATTAATTTTAAAATAAATATATTTGTTAATTAAATATAATTATTAAAATATTAATTTCCATTTATTTTTTTTAACAAAAAATAATTAAAATGATATAAAATATTTCTTTTATTTAACACATTAATAATTAAAATTATATAAAATACTTAATATATATTTTTAAATTAAATTTTTTATTTTAATTAATATTTTTTAATATATATGTTTTATTTTTATTACTATTTTAATACAGGTTGATCTAATATTTACTTTTCATTCCAAAGTCTTTGATTTTACTTTCCAACTTTATTTGAGGGATGATATTTATTGTTTATATGATGTAACTATGCACATTGAATATGAAAAGTTTGGGTAGATGTTACATTGAATTTTTATTATAAAGTTTAAGTTTTAAATTTTAAATGGTTATTATATATGGTTTATGTTTTAGTTTTTTCTATATACACTTTTACATAAATATGAGTAATTTACCATATTTTTATAAGATGAAAACCTAACATAGTTACCCTACAGAACATTTATATAGAATTTTTTTAGAGAATTATAAGGAAAAAAGAGAAGTTAAACTCCAGATAGAGCTAAAAGCTATATTCCATAATGAATTCACAATTTTTCAAGAAGAGATCCAAAAACAATTAAACGATAAGATAAAAAAAATTGGAAAACAAGGTAGAGATCATGGAAACTAGACTTGATGCAATGGAAATTCAAAAAACACCCGAACAAGGAGAGACATATATAATAGAAAATATTAAGTTAAAGGATATGATTAAAGATTCAGAGGGAAAAGTTAACCACAACCTAACCCTAAATAATATAGAAGGTAAACTAGATATCAAACCCATTAAAGAGGAAATGAATAATCTCATAGCCTTAGACCATGAGCGTAACAAAATAGCTTTATTGCTCATAATTTTTGGTTTAAAAGAGGAGGAAGAAGAGGATACGTTAGTCATTGTCAAGACAAAACTTCACAATAGGTTACAAATTGAAACTATCGGTGCCATAGAAGCAACCAGGTTGGGGAAATT
This sequence comes from Pseudotsuga menziesii, assembly GCA_001517045.1. Taxonomy (NCBI): domain Eukaryota; kingdom Viridiplantae; phylum Streptophyta; class Pinopsida; order Pinales; family Pinaceae; genus Pseudotsuga; species Pseudotsuga menziesii. Next base: position 44,907 of record LPNX010162933.1, read on the forward strand.
AATTGAGAATAAAGAAAGACTAATACGGGTTAAGGTTAGCTCTACTGAACAAAAATACAACATACTCAGTAAGACATCAAGTTTAAAAGGCTCGGGAATATTTATAAATGAAGACCTCATTTCAGAGGATTAGACTAAATTAAGAAAGAAGGTCCAAAAGGTAATGATAAGCTAGGAAGGAGGGAAAATGGACATTAATAAGAAACAAGAAAGCTGTTATTAGAGATTGAAACCAAAAGGATAGTAATAAATAGCAATTTGACACACTCCAGATCTTATCTTGGATTTCCATGGAGCAATGTCCCTAAGTTAAGTTGGATCCCGAGCGAAATTGATATTATATTATTGGTTGAAACTTGGGAACACGAGGAGTTTCAATCTAGAAGCGGTTTATAAATTATAATCTCGAAATTAAAAGTAATACGCCTTATCCTATTCTCCTCATAGAAGTGGATCTTTCCCCCATCGAGAGCATTGCTATGACTAGTTACCTGATGTACAAGCATAAGATAAATAACATGGGAAACGAGAGACTTCCTAAAATTGCTTTAAACTCGAGTCAAAACCAACTACGCCTCAAGCGGTGTTGCTGTAAAGATACCATGGCTTGGTTAAATCATTGATGAATTAATGAAAACGACATTTTGCAGAACAATGACAATGTCAAAAATATTATTACTTCTAAGTTTAAAGAAAAACTCTGGTATGATGAAAATTTAGCGGTTAAGAGAAACTAAGATACTATAAGGATGTCATTAATCATAACTTGGAAGATCAGAAGTATCTTTCAGTAGTAACTAGATCATGGAATAAAACTAATATAGACAAGATTAGAACGAACTCTCATGAACTCCATAGTGAAACAGGGCATTGGTCTATTCCTAAAACTCCATGGGCGGAAAGGGTTTGCCATCTGTGTGAATATATGAGCGTTGAGGATGAAAATCACTTTCTCTTAAAGTGCTTTGCTTACACCCACACTAGATCTGAGTTTCATAGTATTTGTTACAATGCAAACCTTTATAACCTCCTAACTTGCCAAAACTATAGTGAGCTTGGAAAGCTTCTTGGCAAGCTTTTTGAGTTGAGTACAAAAATAAGATTTTAATGTAAGCAAAGTATTTTCCTTCTTAAGGTCCGATAGACCAAAGTTGTTGTCAATGGACGTTAATCATCATCATCATAATTAATATTATTTTTAAATATACCAATTTTTGTTAGCTTATTTCGTTAAGGTGTAAAGGGCGGCCTGAGTTCAATTCTTTTTAGGGGTGAGTTAGTTGGTACGAGACACCAAAAAATCCAACCATGTTAAGATTTGGTGTGGCCCAAGCGCCCCTAGTGACTTTTATGGTTTAGATACCTATGGATTACGGTTCTTAAGCCATGGTTCATTGCTACCGACCCCAAATAATGGGCAATGGAAGAAATAAAAAAATATTAATTTTTAAATATATAAAACAATTGCAAATTGTATAACATTTTTTAAGAATACTTAAATAAACATTAAATATAAATAACTAATTTTCAAAAACATAAATATAAACAATTATTTGGTTGTAATGATTATAATTTTAAAATAAAATATACAAATTTATAATTCTAAAAATGAAAGAAGGAAAGTTTGATGATAATGATGACTTTTACTAAAATCAATTGAAAAATATTGTAAAATTTAGTGATAAGATTAATATTAATAATAATAATAATAATCTATTTTTAAGGTCACCGCCAAGCGAGACACCAAATTGGTGTATGAGACCCCCTTGTTTGTGGGACAAGGGACCCCCCTCTGCGCAGCGATTTAACTGCTAAAGTCTACAGAGGTGTACACACTACCCCCTCTGGATTTGAACCCGTGACCTCCTAAGAGGAAACACATGCTCTTAACCATTATAAATATTGTAAAATTGAGTCATAATATATAAGAGGAGGAACATTTTTAAAAAAACTTAAAAAGCTTTTTATCCATTATAATTAATATTATAAATACTGTAAAATTGAGTCATAATATATAAGAAAAGGAACATTTTAAAAAAACTTAAAAAGCTTTTTATCCATTATAATTATTATTTTATGTTTGTACATGATGTACCTAAAACATAATGGTCAAAATTACCCTTCCTTTAAGAGGACAAAGAGTTATAATGTATTATTCTTAGTTTTAAAGTTATAACTATAAAATAGTTTTTGATTTATTACCAAATTTTATAATATTATGAAAGATATTAAGAATAACAAAGTTATATAAAGGATTTTATTTTCTCTTAAAATATATTCTTCTTACCATTATTATTATCAACTCTAAAATAAGGTTTTCATTTTGTATATTTTTTTTTCTATATAGATATAAACAAGATATAAAATTTAGAATATAAAAATTTAAGTATATATACTATTTATTAAAATAATATGAATATTATAATTTTTAAAAATAATAGTATAAGATATTTATTTTTTCAATTGTTATTATTATTATTTTCTTATGATGAAATTCAAAAGTTGTTTTTGAATGACATTTTTAATAAGCTTATTGATGTACACTATTGTACATCCACAATTAAAATTTGTTACTTGCTATGAAATGCTCAAAAACATTACAAACATTTACTTGGCTAACTCTTTAATTTTTAATATTTTTAGTATATATTTATATTTTATCAAATACAATTACACATTTAATTTATTATATATGGTTCAAAAATTTATTGAATATAATTATATTTAATTATTATATAGTTAAAAGTTTTTTTAATATATATAAATTTATTGTAATTTTTCAAATATATAATTATATAATGTATTTTAACATTATATAATTATATATATATTTGTATGGGTATAATTTTTTTTAGTTTGGTGGATTAGTTTGAGTGGTTAAGTGGCATGACGTATAAGGAGATGGCATACTAAATTCTCTTGGTTGGTTGTCTTTGTAAATATTGTGGATAGACACATAGGACAAAAAGATAAATAATTAGTGATATTTGTAACTTCATAGGACTAAGGATTGTAGAGTCATGATTGAATTTAAAGCTTATCTTCAATTGTTGATCTTGTTCTCAACCACTTATGGTGGCCTCATACTTGAATTGAGTGAGTGAGGGTTTGAGGTTTGCAATGGTTCTCATTGTTTTTGGGTGGCATCCACATCAATACGTTCTTATAACAAATACAATGTGCATCCTTTATGTTCTTGGTGCATTGTCTAAGATATGAATTCAAACCTCACACTTCCAGAGCGAAGCCATGGCGCTGAAGGGAGGTCGGTAGAGCTATTACAATTGGTGAGGATCGAATTCAGCGTATAAATAAGCAGAGTTGGGGAAGGATTCGACCTCTGGCTGGCCTCCAACATTGACTTCAAACGCTGCTCCGCGCTTCTTATTTGTTTGTATAGTTGGCCATCACGTAAAATAAGCTTTTCGTCGAAGCCGGATAGGGATACCTTCTGTAGTGAATTTGTTCTCTCTTTATTGAATATGATTTTCTACAGATGTGTGTTCTATGCTTTGAGCTTTTATTATGTCACAAAATTTTTAATTTAGTAGAACATAGATATAAGTTATATTATATTAAGCGAATTTGTAGACGATTAATATTTTGATGAAATCCAAAAATGTACAAAATTGCTGAAATCATTGCTGACATCTCAGTTTAAGTTGCTAAAATTTTGATGTTATATGTTATCAGATATTTTTAAATTTTAAAAACTTTTTTTTCACTTTAAAAAATTGGTAGTCTTTAATATCTTAAACCAGAGTGTTCACTTAATTTCATGGCCATAAAACATATTAAAATAAATTAATAAAAAAAAAATGGATTATCAATAAGCACCCACATGTTATAGATTCTAGGTATCAGGTATTGTAAGGAGGGTTTTCAAATATTTACTAATCTACCTACTTCTGATAGATCAAAGGCTCTACAGATGGATCCCAGTCTATTGGATCTTGCCTTAGTTCGAATAGTAAGTAATTAGGATCAATCATTGGAATCTTATGAATCGGGTATAGGGAATTTCTAGCTAGTATGATGAATGGCTTCCTCCTCTCCTTTTCTTTTCAAGGGAATCTATAAGAAGGGAATCTCTCGAAGTATCTGTCCGATCCAATCTGTCTAATCTGTCCAATCCAAAGAGTTCCGATCATAAAACTGGAACTAATTGTAACAAACAAGAAACAAGTTGTTTTTTTTTCTTCTTTTCAAGGCACTTCTAGATTCTACATACAAATATAGATAGAGGATTGAGGTATTCCATACTATATTGTTTGGAATTGCACAATGTTAGAATTCTCATTCTAACATCATCTAGTTCGGAACCGAGTTTTTTTTTTTTATATATTTGTTTGTATTATATAACAGCATAGTTACAAGTATTTAATGAATTTGTAAAAAACATAATTAATCATTTAGTTTTGTAAAAACAGCTAGTTAGAAAATAAAAGTTAAAATATATAATTTTATATCTATTATTCATATAATAAGGTTGTCAGAGTTAACATAAACATAAAACAAATACTATTTAATAAACAAGAAAAACAAAAACTGATATTAAAAAAAAACTAATATGAAAAAAAAAATTTGTTTCATCGTTTTTTAACCATCCTTTAATTGAAGCTTATTTAAATATTAATCGAAATACAATTAAGCATAACAAGATACTACAATCATGAAATGAATTTCTGTTATATACTGGTTACATTTGGGTTAATCTTGTTGATTCTCTCAAGTAAATCCAAAATCTAAACTAATATCTAAACACCTATCAACCTAATTATCTTTATGTTTTAAAATTTCAACTTAAAAAAATGAATATCTTAACATTCTATAAATTTGTTTTTTTATATTATTTAATAATTACCAAATTTTTTATATTAATTAATACTAATAAAAAGAATGTTGTCATTTTTACTTAAGCTAAAAAACAATCAAATTACAATAAATAAATTTTAAAGTTTTTGAAACTCTTTTCCATTAAAAAATTATTTAATTATTTTAAAATATAATTTTAACACAACAAAATATAATTGTCTGTGGGAGGGCATGGGAGGGCAGAGCAAGTGGTAAAGTGGAATTGTTTAAATTGTTTGTAAATGGAAGGTCTCGTGGTTAAATCCCCCAATAAGCACCCATATCTTCTAAATATTACACTTCTTTTTTTTGTCTTTTTCTTTTTCATATACAATGTATGGATTATAAAACAATTATTTAACTAGTATAGTTCCAAGTAAAGCCGCTGAATTTATATAGGCATAACCAACCACTTAGTTTTTGTAAAGATAGCTAATTATTAAACAAAAGCTAAAATATATAATTTTATATCTATTATTCATACAAGATTGTTAGAGTTAACATAAACACAAACCAAATACTATTTAATAAACAAAAAAACAAAAACTCACAAGAAAAAAAGAAAAAAAAAACTCATATGAAAAAACAAAAACAAACTGTTACTCGTCTTTTTAACAACCCTTTAAATAAAGTTAATTTAAATCTTAATCAAGATGCATTTTAACATAAGAAGATATTAAGACCAGAAATAAATTTTTGTTAAACACTAATTACATTTGGGTTAATCTTGTTATCTCTTCAAGCAAATCTAAAATCTGAACTAATATCTAAACACCTATCAACTTCATTATTCTTATGTTTTAATATAAGATTTTAACTTTACAGAAAAAGACAATCTAACATTATATAAATTTGTTTTTATATTATTTAATAATTACTAAGTTTTTATATTAATTAATACCAATGAAATGAACGTTGACATTTTTACTTAAGCTCGAATAAAATCAAATTACAATAAACATCTTTTGAATTTCTTTTATATTAAAAAAATTATTTAATTATTTTAAAATATAATTTTAACACAACAAAATATAATAACACTTTAAAAAGTCAAATCCTTGAAACCTTTCAATTTATTTATTTATTAGTATAACCATACGAGTAATCCAAACATAAACTTTGAATATATTTATTTATTAGTATAATCATACAAATTGATTGTTGTTATCAGCCAAAGATTTAATTAAATTTATTAATCCAAATATCAACTTTAAGTGGTGCAAAGTTTATTTGTCTTTAAAAATTGGTTTTCGTTCTCAGAAGATTTAATTAAACTTATTGCATGTGGTGTGGAACACAAATAAATATTAATAAAATATTTAAACTTTTAATGATTTTAAAAATTAATTGAAAGTCAATGTTTATATTTATAATTTTTTTGAATTTTAACTTTGTAAAATATAAAAATAAAATATTAATTTAAAAGATGAGATGGAGAGGATGAGGATGAGGAGGGAGGCACAATGATGTTCTTAGGGTTTGCAAGGTTTCGATGGTTTCGGTAGTGGATAAGAGCAAGCAACTACAACTGGTGGTAGGCCGGACGTCGCTCGAGGGGGTTTGACGCCCACCCAAGAGGACTTAGGCAAAGGATTGCATGGTGATAAAAAAAAATGGGTACCTTTAGGGAACGGCAGGAGAAGGAACGAGCAATACTAAAGATTGGCGAACAATATTCAACATGCAGTAGAATAATAAATGTTGTGGCGGCAACACTGTGGACAGTTGGATCTCAACCTGTTTGAGATCCAACGGTTCACATTGCTGCTACCGTAGCATTTATTACTCTGCTGCATGTAAAATAATTTTTTCCCCAAAGATTTACTCGGGATTAAAAATATTTAAGAAAATCAAGTCAATGTGTGGAAAAACAGGGTAACTATACCTTACCTTTAGATAAACTTTAAGGGCCTTAGAGTTCATATCCACTAGGGGTTCATTAGTGAGGAAATACCATATTAGGTCCATTCATATTAGGGGATTTGAATACTTCTAAGAACCTCAAAAATATTGCCACTTATTAAGGGGCCAAGGGGGGATTTTTCATTTGACATAATAATATAAGTGTTGGGGGTTATTTCATTTGGGTGAGCTAAGTAATAAACTCCAAAATGTGGGATGGATTCATACCTCCAAATTGCGGGTTGGATTCATATCTATCCTAGCTTTTGCTAAGGAATAACCTCCAAATCACAGGCTAGATTCATACCTCCAAATCATGGGATGGATTGATATCAGTCCTAACTGCTGCTAAGGAATAACCTCCAAATCGTGGGCTATATTTATAGCTCCAAATCAATGAGCTTATAAAGTCTTTTTTATTTAGAATTTTTTTTAGGATGGGGTTTATGTGGGTATTGAGATTCAATCAAACCTTGCTCCATGGCAACCAAGAAAGGAGAGATCAATCTTTCTTGGCTCACTAGAACCAAGAAAACTTTACATCAATATTTCTTCACTTATTATGTATTTCAACATTTTGTATTCTTCTTTAACATTTTCACCTTTCCAGTTAGGAATAGTTATTAGATTGGTTTACATTTGGCACATTTAATATTGTAATTTCAATTCTTATATGCAAGGCATCCGCCTTAATACTGTATTCGAACCGACATGAACATAGGTGAAATATAAATCCTTATTTGCATACCCTGTGTGTTATTGTTACCATGAAATGGTATCATGTAAGTTTCACCATATGTGTATCCTTATAACTATTGCACGCTTAACAATAGATATTTTTCCCTTTCATGTAAAGATTAAAAAAAATAGTAGATATAACTGAAGAAAAGGTACATAAATGTTGTTAATTCCCATGATTCAAAGAATAAAATTAGAGGAAGTGGAGGCAATTCATTGCAACTTGTGACTGGCCTAATTCCAAGATATGCACGTGATCATATGGTGTTATTGGAAAGTAAGAGGAATTTTTCTATATTCATTTGGGTTCATAAATCAATGATATTTGTTTTGATATGAAGGTAGAAAAGTCCATCCACGAAATGGTTTGAATTTAGCATTTTTAAGGAGTTTAAAATATTAATATTATAGAAAACATGAGCTCTCTATGGCTTTACTTGTACTTACATGATATAGAATTGGTATATTGGTAGGATGTGGTGTGAAACATCTCCAATTCCCATCTTTTATAACTATTCCATTGACTATTCGACTATCAGCCTTTTACATTCTTTGTTACATTGATCTCTTAACTAGGTTTTCTTTTATGCATTTTTCCTTCCCATTACTCTTTCATTGGGTCTTCCACTATCCAACGCTACAAATTGATTAGTTGCCCTTGAAATTCCATTGGATCATTTTTAGCATTATACTATTATTTTATTTAACATTATGTTTGTTTATACTAAGATGCATTAGGGCTCCTATTTGTTACAACTTGATAATATGATATAAATGGGGTATTAAAAATGGGTTGATAAAAATGGATGCCGTGACAATATCTAGTGAAACCAGGGGATTTCTTAAATAGAAAGGTATATTGGGAGGGGGTTCAACAATACAATTTTAGGAGGCATTTCCAGCATTTGGTGAAATTAGGGATCTTATTTAATAGCTTGTGAACAGTCATGCTATGTAACAAGTTCACTAAGTGAACCCCCCCTGTGGCCATCTAAGAAGATTTTAAGTTGGTGGATCAATGGAGTGTGGAAGTCCAAAGGGCATTATGATCTATAGTTGGGTGCTAAAGGTTTTTTTACCATCGTCTTCTTTAATTTGGAAGACCATAATAGGGCTATAAATGGAGGGCCTTATTTTTTCAATTATGCGAGCCTCTTTCTAATAGAGTGGAAGGGAAGGTTTAACCTAGATAGAGAAGACCTAGCGGTGGCTTCAATCTGGATTCACCTCTACTTCTTGCTAATGGAATACTTGAGGGAGGAAATTCTGGAAAACTTAGGAAATGCAATAGGGGAATTATTTAAAGCTTCACAATAGATTAAATCGGTGAGATACACGTCATATGCTAACAATTGTGTGTATATGGATTTATCAAAGGAGCTTTTAGAAGCAATTAAATTATCTCAGGACGATGAGGAGTGGATCTAGCCTTTGGATTATGAAAATGTACCCTTCAAATGCAAGCGTTGTCATGAACACAAGCACTTTTTTAGAGATTGTCCTCGGAACAAATCAAGAGGAGTAGAACAAAATAAAAATGAGAAGGACGTTGAGGGGTTCACAAAGGTCAATAACAGAAAAAGGCATGCTAGGAGATGTATTAGTCCGGATATCTACAAGAAGACACAAACTACAAACCGATATGAAGTTCTGTAGCAAGAGGAGGATAATTCACAAGAGAAAGCATATAATAATAAGCAAAAGGAGGATAGGAAAGTTGATAAAGAGATATCAAGAAATGTTGGGGTTTTGACGGAAATAGAAGTGATGGACATGCAAGTCGAAGAAATAGAGGATGTGGAGCAAGGAGGACTCGATCTGGAAGGGATAGAAAAATCATGCACAAACTTGCAAACATAGTACATCCCCTCACAACAGGTGTGTCACGTCCCCTCTCGTCCACTAGAAAGTGAACGCGACCATTTTTGCTACCTAATTTATGTAGGAACATCCAGCTCGAAGTTCACTCTATTCAAGTCTATGTATAGATTCCCTAACTTCCTAATAGTAGAAAAATTGATCCTATCAGTGATCAATTCGACGATCCACGAAGAAATATCTAAGAGGAGATCAAACGACAGAGAAAAAATCGCAACGAAAATTGAAGGTCACAATATGTTCTGCATCTGGAAACAGATCAACGGCTGAGAATCAACCCAGAAGAATCAATGGTGTAGAAAGCTTAAGTTTGCAGAATCGAGGAAATATGGAAATTGCGATCCCCCATCCCCCATCCCACATGCAAAATAGACAATTGTGGAAAGGAGAGTTCCGAAAGGAGATCTGCGGGGAAATGGTGATCCCACATGCGAAATAGACCGTTGTGGATATAGTTCATTGCAGAAATAGAGATTGGGAAATCGCATCCTGCATCCCACAAGTTGTGGAAAGGAGAGTTGTGGAAGGAGATTTGTGGGGAATAGAATTCACAGAAGGACGTTCCCGCATCCCACAAGTTGCGGAAAGAATATTTTTGTCAGGAAATTCAACCTGTTAGCAGAATTCTTGGACAGATTTGGTCATTCAGGCCATCACCAATCCGGACAATCTAAGCCCCTTAACGTAATTTAAAAATGCATTGAAAGAAAACATACATAGGTGCATACAATTACAATTATACAGCGGAAGCAATTCATCGATTCAACACATTAAACATGTTCATCATATTTCATCAAGCAAATGCAAATGCAGAGATTAACATAAAGATACTTATCTTCTAAAGAAGCTCATCCCACAACCATCTATGTCGTTGCAACGTTCCACCTAACCATATGCCAGTGTGCTCATCAATATCTCAGCAACACTGCCACTTCTGAGCTGGGCATGATTCCCACGAGGAATAAGGGAGCACTGGCAAACTCACACATAGCCAAGGATACAACAAAAACTCAACCAAGCCAACACAGTTGGGTTTATTAGGCTGCAAAGAAGTTGGAAAGGTTGACTGCTAAGCTAGTGAGCCCAACCACAGAGCTATGGACACCTGCACCAGTTCTAGCATGGATTCTAAAACATCTACACACCCAACACAAGGAAGCATCCCCTTCTCTACTACACAGAACCTCGGGCTATGCCTTCACATTCACTGCGATTTAGGGTGTGCAAAGAAGAAATCCAACCCCCTAGATCTGTCTTTGAGGTTCCTTCTCACACTAGGTTTATCAAGCTAGTTTAGACCCCATTTCCACTCCCAAACCAGTTCAGACCAAAACAACAAAGGCATACACATCAAATACAAAATTCTGCGTAGAGGAAAAATGTTTTGCAACCAAAAATAGTTTAGTAAAATGGGGAAAAACAATGTAGAATGAGCAATCCGAATTCAACAACAATTCTAGGCATTGCATGAGCCAACTCGATTACTACAAACCACAAAATTGTAATTCTTTGCTAGCCATTCACTCCATAGCACCAAAACAGATTTCCTGGGCATGCACAATGAGGAAACAACTGAAAACATGAAGGATAAAACCCAGGAAGGTTCAGTTGTGTGAGATCTCCGCGGGAATGAAGGATGGATGATCAAAAATGTCATGCATCTCCCCAAAACATGAGGGAAGATGAAAACGTGAATGCATGAGGGAATGGGCATAATTTTTTGGGTGTTTTCTTGCCCATGAAGTCAAAATACGTTTTTCAAAAAAATGGGTGCTCTGCCCAATTCAAATTTTACCTCCATACCCTTCTCATCCCAAGGCAATAACTTCCCTTACCAAATTTAGATGACTGGGCATAAAGACAAAAAGGGTAGTTGAACACTTTGTGGGTTTTACCCTTAGACATTTGGCTTTTCCCCGTGGCCCAAGGGTTTGATTATTCCCCCCCCCCCTCCCTATTTCTTGTGAAATCATTCCCCCATCTCTTTAATGTTGTGCCACATAGCTGGTTGTGGTGTTTTTATTTGCACTTTACACGATGTCTCAAACATATTGTGCCTGACTAGCACATAAACCATCGGCATCAATTTTAATCGTCGATACATAAGACACTAAATCCATGGTGGGGCATTTGCCTTTATCTCCACACCATGATTAAATACAATATTTACATCATATGCAATTCAATACCACGGGGTCAAAACCGAATTGCTACATTCCCCTCCCCCTTCAATATCACTATCCTCAGTGCTTTACAAAATTTACCAAAATGCTACACTGACACCACTCTCAGTGCTCTACAAATTTGAACCAAAAAGGATGTGCCAATCGCATGGCATCCTTCAGCTCCCACATAGCCTCTTCAGGACCGCAGTGCTTCGTTTGCACCTTTATTTGTCCAATGGCACGATTTGGAACTTTTCCAAGTCCTTGCTTGCATGCATCAGCACGCACCACAGGATCTTTTTTTTGGTATTGGAGAATTCTTCTCCTCAGCTTGGAAGATTTCCAGTGTCTTTGGAAACCAACAATACCTATGATAAATCCCCAAGCAATGAGTCAATTCCCATGTCAGTATTCACAAGATTTTCCAAAATCATAGATGAATCACATGCACATGTATATTGACATAAAATCAACAAAAGTTTGTCAAGTGAACCAAATACTCATTTGCATAAGTAGATTCTTTTGGTTCCATAGGTATCTAACTTGGCTTTATACAACCACTATACCACGTTCTAACTTCTGCCCTTCAATTATCCATTCTGCATCCAGAATGGCCATTTCTGCAATGAACCTATCTTTTCACAGTCTGTGTTCTGCACTTTTGCCCTTAGAAATCAGAAATCAAAAATATAAGGTTCGACGAAAATACTAAATTCTTATTTTGCCTTATGCCTGCCATACTTTCGATTTTCTCCTTTCGCACTTCGGAACTCGGAAATCGAAACTTCAAATGTGTGAAGGAACTTTTAACGGACTTTCTGCCTTCCATACCTCGGAACTTGTAAATCAAAACTCAAATGTGCGAAGGAAATTTTAATAGAATTTCTTCCTTCCGCCTTCCCCACTTCCTCCCTTCCACACTTCCTAACTCAGAAATCGGAACTCAAATGTCCGAAGGAACTTTTAACGAACTTTCTACCTTCCATGCTTTTTCTTTCCACATTCTGTACTTCGGAACTCCGAAATCATAATTCAAGATTTAGACAACGCGAAATATTTCGCTTCTGCCTTCCGCTTTCCACCTTTTGGCCTCGGAACTCAGGAATTAGAGTTCAACATTTTGACAAAGTGAAAGATTCCACTTCCAGCTTCCGCTTTCTTCCTTTCGGACTCGCAATTAAGAAATCAGACTTCAACATTTAGACGAAGCGAAAGATTTCACTTCCGCCTTCTGTACTTTGGAACTCGAAAGTCAGAAAACCCTTAAATGACAAAACCTTTCAATCCTCATTTCCGCCTTCCGCATTCTACCTTTCCGCCTCCAATGCGGAATACGGGGATCAGAAGACCAAATCCTTACCTTAACCTTTTTCCATATTTCCTCCTTCTCCTTTTCGCTTTCCGCGGGCGGATCCCAGAAGTCAGAAAACTCACTTTCTGCTTTATCTTTTCTCCTGGAATCCACCTTCTGCCTTCCACAGGCGGATCCCGGAAGTTGGAAATCCCACATTTTGCTTTGATAAAACTTCTTTCTCCTGCCTCCCGGATTCTGCCTTCCACCTCCGCTACGAACTAAAAAACCAGAAGAACAACATTCAGCCTTAACATTTTTCTGTACTTCTGACTTCCACTTTCCGACCTCGGACTTCAGAAATTGGAAAACACACTTCTACTTGGATTTATACTTCTTTCTTCCTCCTCCCGTGTTCCATCTTCCACTACGGATCTCGGGGTGCGAAAACACCATAATCTTCCTTGTCCAACTTTTCCTTTTCCGGTTTTTACTTTCCGCCTTATGCAGGTGGATTCCAAGGTGCAGAAACACTAAGTCAAATGTATTCTAACCTCTGTACAGGCTTCTAGCCTCCATGAACTTAGGCAGATGCATCATAAAAACACAAGGCATGAACATAAGTAAAGTGCATAAAATGTACAAGGCATAAACAAACAATTACAGGGACGTTCAACATGAACATAGCACTTCATCATAATCATAAGCACTCTACTTAACCAGTATAATCATTCGTAAGCAAATACATTCCATAAATAGGGGGACATAGAGACTTATGCAATGGTGAATCCTACTTCATTCAGAGAAAGCATTCTTCCTTATCAATTCATCATATTCATTCATATGCAACTTCAATGCATAAATTGGATTAACAGAGAGTACTTATCTTGATGATTAAGTTGTCCCGCAACTAGCTATGTTGCTGCAACATTCCACCCAACCATAGGCCAGTGTGCTCATTAATCTCTCAACACACCGCCACCCCCGAGATGGGCATGATTTCCACAAGGAACTAGGGAACAACATGCTTACACACTGCCAACACACATCAGAACACAGTCAACGAACTAATAGTTAGGTTTGACAAACTATCCAGCAAGGCCAATAAACAATTGGGGCAAGGTAACAAGCCAAACACAACAAGACACAACCAAACCAACTAGTAGTTGGGTTGATCATGCTTCTAAGGAAATGGAAAGGTAGAATTATTGGGCTAGTGAACTCAACCCTAGAGCTAAGGATACCTACACTAGATCTGGCTTGGTCTCCACGATTCCACCCCACCCTACATAAGGAAGTATTCCTTTCTCTGTTATATAGTCCTTCAGGCCATACCTTACCTCTAGTGTTCTATTGGGTGTGCAGGTCGGATTTACCAACCCCTCTTGATATGTTTGTGTGGTTCCTCTCTTTACTAGGATTTTCAACCAATTCTTACCCTCCTCCACTCCTAAGCCTTCAAACATAAACAAGGTTGCACAACACATAAATCCTCAAAGAAAACTCAGCACTCAGGCTTCACTCTGTAACATAGAGAAAATGGGGTCTCGTACCACAATGTCACTCAAGAAAAACAATGCGGAACTACTCTTCCGCACGCAGGGTAGTCGAACCACCACATTGCTCGTCTCCAGGGAAATCAGGAAACCACAGAGGGTCATACTCTCATAAAATCGAGAGATCTCCACTGCCCAATCGCTCAGCAAAACACCAGTTTCTCCACCAAGATTAAATGAACAACATGAACAACTCAGAATAGGAACGCAACTCTGCAATAAAGCTCCCCAACAACCTGAATGGTAGAATAAACATAATGAAAAACCATGACACTCCGGCACAACAAAACCATCCTGCATCTAGGAGAAAGGACGAGATGGAACACATTCCCATGCAAGTTTACTTGTTGCAAGAGAAAGAATGTGACCTCCCATGATGTAGACCTGCAGGCTTGCTCAGTCAAGCCATATATTAAATTGAGCACATAGATCTGTGGACCAACACACAACTCACAAGATAGATCATAGAATTTTACTTAGAAATTGAAGAATGAAACAATGCAAAAATGGCTTGCGACCGTGAGTGCTTTCGTTAATCAAAAGTAATTAGATAATTAATTACAATGAAATACAATGGATAAATAGCCTCATGCAATTCGAATCCGTGTGAGGAAATTCGAATTGGTTTGACTCTACTTGACTACATTGTTAACTGACCTTGTCTAAATCATTATCGGAGTTCAAAATCCCAACTTAAGTGTCTAATTTAGTGTTAACTAGTCTAACTGACTGAGGTAGGTGAGTAAATGTGCCTCACCTACATGCAGCCATGCAAAGCTAGCGCTAATTGAGTAGAACTGAGTGTAACAGACTAGAACTGAATGTAACTGACTCCTAACTGAGATTGACTAGTCACCAACTTAACTCAACTAATGGAGGTTAGTGTCGGCACTCCCAGTGGCTCCTAATTTGTAGTGATTGATCTAGGAGGCTCCTAAACTGATGCATGCAAGTGCAATCAGTGTAAGTTGGCCTCAATTAGTGCTCCCCACACTTTAGTAACTGGTACATGTGCCCCAATTAGGCCAAGTGGACCCCATGGTGCTACTGACTAAAAATAGACTAAAAGGACTCCTGATTTAGACATAATTGACCAAATTGGATAAGAGAGAATTATAATCCTAACACCCCCCCTGAATGCTAACTTGGACCATTTGTGGGCCCTGGAAACTAATACCATAGGTCACCCATTACAACAAGTAAAGAAATTGCTCAATACAAGGAGCTGGGGAAAAAACGACTTAGGAAAAAATCCCCCCCTCTAACTAAGAAGAATCAGGATTCAAGTTTTTAAAACTTGAAAATATGTTGCTACAACCTTCATCTCGCTGATGTAGCGAAGCAACATACATGATGTTCTGTGCACATGTATCCTAGGGCCTGGCATGTATACTTCTCCATCTTCTCCCAAAATGATGATGGAAGGAAGGAGGAATGTAACCTTTGCCTCTTTCTGGATGAAGAGGTGTATGATGCACTCTATTCCTCTGAAGGAAGTGTAACTGATCAGACCTTGCCATGTAGCATCTCACAAGTATTTTGTTACATCTCTCTGAAGGAGGTAAGATTGCATGACATAGCACAAGATTCTTTGTCTTTTGTGTGTCAGATGGATTTCCATCCATCTTCCTAGCTTCCTGCTTGGGAGTAGGGACTGGATCTGGATCTGAATCACCCTAAATCTCAATCTCATAAACTGGTACAGATGGTTCTGCAATACTAGGGGAAATTGAAAAAGAAGTAGATGGAATGTTTTTACCTTCCCTTTCAAGTGGCAGTTGAGAATGTACCGGTTCTGAAAATGGCATGAAGTGTGAGAACTCATATGCCTTGGAGGCATGATTTACAACACCCTTCACTACGATGTTCCCAGTAGAGATATATGTGATCTCCACTGAGTCAAGACCAAATGTTACTCGCTTTGGAGAGCCAGTGTGAGTCATCTGGTACATAGATAACCGGTTTGCAGCTAAGGAGGGCACATAAAGCACATATTTCAACTTTCCATGTTCAAGCTTGATATAACCCTTCCCTTTGGCTCGAATTTGACTGTTATTACCCATCTGAATACTAGGACCATCAAAAGACTGTAAAGAAGAGAATGATTCTCTGGATGCAACCATATGATTGGAAGCTCCAGAATCAATGAGGAAGGCATGTCCTATTGAACATCTATCCTTCAGTGCATGCAATGTCTCTTCATGTTCTTCAGTTTCTTCTCTATGGTCGGCGTTCCTTGCGCTAGCAGGTACAGTAATGTTATGTTTCTTCAAAAGGAGAGCCATTTCATCAATTGTTCTTCTCATACATGAGCTTTCTAGATGAAATCCCCTTCCATAGCAAGAACAAAGGGTCTTTCCTTTGCCATTGTTCTTGCTCCTCTTTCAACCTAAAGGCTCATTTGACTGCTCTTTCTCCATAGGAGGCTCATCCTTTTGCTTCCCTTTATCATTCGCTACATTTTTACTTAAGCTCTAGTAAAATCAAATTAGAATAAATATCTTTTGAATTTCTTTTTTATTAAAAACATTATTTAATTATTTTAAAATATAATTTTAACACAACAAAATATAATAACACTTTAAAAAGTCAAATCCTTGAAACATTTCAATTTATTTATTTATTAGTATAACCATACGAGTAATCTAAATATAAACTTTCAATTTATTTATTTATTAATCTAAATATCAACTTTAAGTGGTGCAAAGTGTATTTGTCTTTAAAAATTGATTTTCGTTCTCATCAAAACATTTAATTAAACTTATTGCATGTGGTGTGGAACACAAATAAATATTAATAAAATATTTTAACTTTTAGTGATTTTAAAAATTAATTGAAAGTCAATGTCTATATTTATAATTATTTTGAATTTTAACTTAGTAAAAAATTAAAATAAAATACTAATTTAAAAATAACCTTGAAATTGGATGAGATGGAGAGGATGAGCATGAGGATGAGGATAAGGAGGGAGGCACAATGATGTTCTTAGGGTTTGCAAGGTTTCGATGGTTTCGATAGTGGACAGGAGCGAGCAACTACGACTGGTGGTAGGTCGGACGTTGCTCGAGGGGGTTTGACGCCCACCCAAGAGGACTTAGGCAAATGATTGCATGGTGATAAAAAAAAATGGGTACCTTTAGGGAACGGCAGTACCAAAGATTGGCGAACAGTATTCAACATGCAGTAGAGTAATAAATGTTGTAGCAGCAACACTCTGGGCAGTTGGATCTGCTGCAATAGCATTTATTACTCTGCTGCATGTAAAATATTTTTCACCCCAAAGATTTACTCGGGATTAAAAATATTTAAGAAAATCAAGTCAATGTGTGGAAAAACAGGGTAACTATACCTTACCTTTAGATAAACTTTGAGGGCCTTAGAGTTCATATCCATTGGAGGTTCATTATTGAGGAAATATCATATTAGGTTCATTCATATTAGGGGGTTTGAATACTTCTAAGAACCTCAAAAAATATTGCCACTTATTAAGGGGTCAAGGGGGGATTTTTCATTTGACATAGTAATACAAATATTGGGGGTTATTTTATTTGGGTGAGCTAAGGAATAACCTCCAAAATGTGGTCATACCTCCAATTTGCGGGTTGGATTCATATATGTCCTAGCTTTTGCTAAGGAATAACCTCCAAATCATAGGCTAGATTCATACCTCCAAATCATGGGATGGATAGATACCAGTCCTAACTGCTGCTAAGGAATAACCTCCAAATCGTGGGCTATATTTATAGCTCCAAATCAATGAACTTATAAAGTCTTTTTTATTTAGAATTATTTTTAGGATGGGGTTTATGTGGGTATTGAGATTCAATCAAACCTTGCTCCACGACAACCAAGAAAGGTGAGATCAATCTTTCTTGGCTCACTAGACCCAAGAAAAGTTAGATCAATATTTATTCACTTATTATGTATTTCAACATTTTGTATTCTTCTTTAACATTTTCACATTTCCAGTTAGGAATAGTTATTCGATTGGTTTACATTTGGCACATTCAATATTGTAATTTCAATTCTTATATGCAAGGCATCCGCCTTAATACTGTATTCGAACTGACATGAACATAGGTGAAATATAAATCCTGATTTGCATACCCTGTGTGTTATTGTTACCATGAAATGGTGTCATGTAAGTTTCACCATATGTGTATCCTTATAACTATTGCACGCTTAACAATAGAGATTTTTCCCTTTCCTGTAAAGATTAAAAAAAACATTAGAAATAACCTAAGAAAAGGTACATAAATGTTGTTACTTCCCATGATTCAAAGAATAAAAGTAAAGGAAGTAGAGGCAATTCATTGCAACTTGTGAATGGCCTAATTCCAAGATATGCACATGATCATATGGTGTTATTGGAAAGTAAGAGGAATTTTTCTATGTTCATTTGGGTTCTAAATCAATGATATTTGTTTTGATATGAAGGTAGAAAAGTCCATCCATGAAATGGTTTGAATTTAGCATTTTTATGGAGTTTAATTTATTAATATTATAGAAAACATGAGCTCTCTATGGCTATACTTGTATTTACATGATATAAAATTGGTATATTGGTAGGATGTGGTGTGAAACATCTGCAATTCGCGTCTTTTATAACCATTGCATTGACTATTCAACTATCAGTCTTTTACATTCTTTGTTACATTGATCTCTTAACTAGGTTTTCTTTTATGCATTTTTCCTTCCCATTACTCTTTCATTGGGTCTTCCACTATCCAACGCTACAAATTGATCAATTTCCCTTGAAATTCCATTGGATCATTTTTAGCATTATACTATTATTTTATTTAGCATCATGTTTGTTTATACTAAGACGCATTAGGGCTCCTGTTTGTTACAACTTGATAATATGATATAAATGGGGTATTAAAAAGGGTTGATAAAAATGGATGCCTACAATATCTGGTGAAACTAGGGGATTTCTTAATTGGAAAGGTATATTGGGAGGTGGTTCAATAATACAATTTTAGGAGGCATTTCCAATATTTAGTGAAATTAGGGATCTTATGTAATAGCTTGTGAACAGTCATGCTATGTAACAAGTTCACTGAGTGAACCCCCGTGTGGCCATCTAAGAAGGTTTTAAGTTGGTGGATCAATGGAATATGGAAGTCCAAAGGGCATTATGATCTGTAGTTGGGTGCTAAAGGTTTTTTTACCATCATCTGCTTTAATTTGGAAGACCGTAATAGGGCTATAAATGGAGGGCTTTATTTTTTCAATTATGCGAGCCTAATTTTGATAGAGTGGAAGGGAAGGTTCAACCTAGATAGAGAAGACTTAGCGGTGGCTTCGATCTAGATTCACCTTTACTTCTTGCTAATGGAATACTGGAGGGAGGAAATTCTAGCAAACTTAGGAAATGCAATAGGGGAATTATTTAAAGCTTCACAATAGATTAAGTCGGTGAGATACGCGTCATATGCTCACATTTGTGTGTATATGGATTTATCAAAGGAGCTTCTAGAAGCGATTAAATTATCTCAAGATGATGAGGAGTGGATCTAGCCTTTGGATTATCAAAATGTACCCTTCAAATCCAGGCGTTGTCACGAACACGAGCACTTTTTAAGATATTGTCCTTAGAACAAATCAGGAGGAGCAGAAAAAAATAAAAAACGAGAAGGATGTTGAGGGGTTCACAAAGGTCAATAACAGAAAAAGGCATGGAGAGGTACTGGTCTGGAGATCTACAAGAAGACACAAACTACAAACCGATATGAAGTTCTGGAGCAAGAGGAGGATAATTCACAAGAGAAAGCAGATAATAATAAGCAAAAAGAGGATAGGAAAGTCGATAAAGAGATATCAGGAAATGTCGGGGTTTTAACGGAAATAGAAGTGATGGACATTTAAGTCGGAGAAATAGAGGATGTGGAGCAGGGGGGACTCGATCTGGAAGGGATAGAAAAATCATGCACAAACTTGCAAGCATAGTACATCCCCTCACAACAGGTGTGTCACATCCCCTCCCATCCACTAGAGAGCGAATGCGACCATTTCTGCTACCTAATTTATGCAGGAACATCCAGCTCGAAGTTCACTCTATTCAAGTCTATGTATAGATTCCCTAACTTCCCAATAGTAGAGAAATTGATCCTGTCAGTGATCAATTCGACGATCCATGAAGAAAGATCTCAGAGGAGATCGAACGACAGAGAAAAAATTGCAATGAAAATTGAAGGTCACAATCTGTTCCGCATCTGGAAACAGATCAACGGCTGAGAATCAACCTAGAAGAATCAATGGTGCAGAAAGCTTGAGTTTGCGGAATCGAGGAAATATGGAAATTGCGATCCCGCATCCCTTATCCCACATGCGAAATAGACCGTTGTGGAAAGGAGAGTTGCAGAAGGAGATCTACAGGGGAATTGCGATCCCACATGCAAAATATACCATTGTGGATATAGTTCGTTGCAGAAATAGATATTGGGAAGCCGTATCCTGCATCCCACAAGTTGCAGAAATGAGAGTTGTGGAAGGAGATCCGCGTGGAATAAAAATCATAGAAGGACGTTCCTGCATCCCGCAAGTTGTGGAAAGAATATTTATGTCAAGAAATTCAACCTGTTAGCAGAAGTCTTTGACAAATTTGGTCATTCAAGCCATCACCAATCCGGGCAATCTAAACCCCATAACACAATTTAGAAATGCATTGGAAGAAAACATACACAGGTGCATACAATTGCAATTATACAGCGGAAGCAATTCATCCATTCAACACATTAAACATGTTCATCATATTTCATCAAGAAAATGCAAATGCAAATATTAACATAAAGATACTTATCTTCTAAAGAATCTCGTCCCGTAACCAGCTATGTCATTGCAACGTTCCACCTAACCATACGCCAGTATACTCATCAATATCTCAGCAACACTACCACCCCTGAGCTGGTCATGACTCCAACAAGGAATAAGGGAACACTAGAAAACTCACACATAGCCAAGGATACAACAAAAATTCAATCAAGCTAACACAGATGGGTTTATCGGGCTGCAAAGAAGCTAGAAAGGTTGACTGCTAAGCTAGTGAGCCCAACCACAGAGCTATGGACACCTGCACTAGTTCTAGCATGGATCCTGAAACATCTACACACCCAACACAAGGAAGCATCCCCTTCTCTGCTACATAGTCCCTCGGGCTATGCCTTCCCATTCAATGTTATTTAGGGTGTGCAAAGAAGAAATCCAGCCCCCTAGATCTGTCTGTGAGGTTCCTTCTCACACTAGGTTTATCAAGATAGTTCAGACCCCATTTCCAGTCCCAAACCAGTTCAGACCAAAACAACAGAGGCATACACAACAAATACAAAATTATGGGTCAAGGAAAAACGTTTTGCAACCAAAAATGGTTTAGTAAAATGGGGAAAAACAACGCAGAATGAGCAATCTGAATTTAGCAACAATTCTAGGCATTGCATGAGCCAAATCGATTGCTACAAGCCACAAAATCGTAATTCTTTGCTGGCCATTCACTCCATAGCACCAAAACGGATTTCCTGGACATGCACAATGAGGAAACAACTGAAAATGTGAAGGATAAAAACCCAGGAAGGTTCAATTGCATGAGATCTCCACGGAAATGAAGGATGGATGATCAAAAACGTCATGCATCTTCCCAAAACATGAGGGAAGATGAAAACATGAATGCATGAGGGAATGGGCGTATGTTTTTGGGTGTTTTCTTGCCCATGAAGTCAAAACACGTTTTTCAAAAAAATGGGTTCTCTGCCCAATTAAAATTTTACCTCCATACCTTTCTCATCCCAAGGCAATAACTTCCCTTACCAACTTTAGATGACTGGGCATAAAGAAAAAAAGGGTAGTTGACTACTTTTTGGGTTTTCCCCTTAGACATTTTGCTTTTCCCGTGGCCCAAGGGTTTGATTATTCCCCCCACCCCCCCCTATTCCTTGTGAAATCATGGCCCCATATCTTTAATGTTGTGGCGCATAGCTGGTTGTGGTATTTTTATTTGCATTTTACACAATGTCTCAAACATATCGTGCCTGACTAGCACATAAACCATCGGCATCGATTTTAATCGTCGATACATAAGACACTAATTCCATGGTGGGGAATTTTCCTTTATCTCCACACCACAATTAAATACAATATTTACATCATATGCAATTCAATACCACGAGGTCAAAATCGGGGTGCTACATTCCCCTCCCCCTTCAATATCACTGACCTCGGTGCTTTACAAAATTTACCAAAATGCTACACTGACACTGTTCTCAATGCTCTGTAAATTTGAACCAAAAAGGATGTGCCAATCGCATGGCATCCTCCAGCTTCCACGTAGCCTCTTCAGGATCGCAGTGCTTCCTCTGCACCTTTATTTGTCCAATGGCACGATCTGGAACTTTTCCAAGTCCTTGCTTGCATGCATCAGCACACACCATGGGATCTTTTTTTTTGGTCTTGGAGAATTATTCTCCTCAGCTTGGAACATTTCCAGTGTCTTTGGCAACCAACAATACCTATGCTTAAGCCCCAAGCAATGAGTCGATTCCCATGTCAGTATTCACAAGATTTTTGAAAATCATAGATGAATCACATGCACATGTATACTGACATAAAATCAACAAAAAATTGTCAAGTGAACCAAATACTCATCTGCATAAGTAGATTCTTTTGGTTCCACAGGTATCTGACTTGGCTTTATACAACCATGGCACTCACAACCCTGCCCCCACCCCACACCTGGGTTGGCATTAAAGGGTAGCCAAATTTTTGCAAGCCTCGGATCACCTAAAAATACCTCTCAACCAAGGTCTAACAGCTCTGTTCTTGAGCCCAACACCTCTTCGGGTGCTTCAATAGTAGTTTTGTTCAAGAGCCCAACACCTCTTCCGGTGCTTCAATAGAAGTTATGTTCAAGAGCCTACACCTCCTCTAGGTGCTTACCAAGCTCAGGTGGTTCCTTCTCGAGCACCACAACAGATTAATTCACATGTCAGATTCATTCCTACAGGATGCAATCTATAACAAGATTTTCAAAATCATGGCGGCATCACATGCTCATGTATATTTAAGAAAATCAATAACAACAAAAGTTTGATAAGTAAACCAAATACTTATCTATATAACATCTCTCAACCGAGATCTGGTCAACCTCGCTTCAGATCCTAACACCTCCTTGGGTGTTCAATGGAAGCTCTAGTTTACGGGCCTAGCATCTCTTCTAGCGCTCACCAATACTAAGGCGCTTCCTTTCCAGGGAACCATAACATAACATATTAATTCACATGTCAGATTCATTTCTCGCATGATTTATTTCTTACAAGATTTCTGAAATCTTATTTGAATCATTATGCACATGTGTAATTACAGAAAATCAACCAGGATTTGCCAAGTAACCAAATACTTATCTATATAGAATCTCTCAACCAAGATCTGGTCAACCCCGCTTCAGAGCCTAATACCTCTTTGGGTGCTCAATAACAGCTATAGATTAAGGGCCCAACACCTCCTCAAGTGCTCAGGTGCTTCCTTTCCAGACATCATAATACCTACAGGTTATTCTCTTCACGAAGCCCCCACTCTCATGACAGTTCCCTTACAGCGTGAATGTGTGCAAAAAGAAGTCTAACCAGATTTCTTACACCCTGGGCGTCCCCAATGATGCATACCAGTGCCTAACTGGAAAAGGGGAGAAGCTATGTACCCAAGTACATCCTTCTAGAGGAGCCATGTACTCCCTGTACATGTTTTCATCATCTCACCTGCATTACATATAGGCACGCAGTTTTCATCAGATGCCATTATAAAATTTCAATCATAGGTTTCCAAACCTATTCCAAACACATTTCTTCAAGAAGCTATGTACGCCCCGTACATCCCTCCAAGGAGCCATGTACGCCCGGTACATATTTTCATCATCTCACCTACGTTATATACAAGCATGCAATTTATATGAGATGTCATCATAAAAATAATTGCAATCATAGGTTTTCAAACCTATTCCATGCACATTCCTCTGAGAAGCTATGTATCCTAGCACATCCTTCTGTGGAACCATGTACAGCCAATACATCCTTCCAATGGGTTATGTATCCAAAACACATCCTTCCGAGTATCTATGTACTCCAAGGGCGTACTTTCACCATCTCACCTACATTACATACAAGCATGCAATTTACATGAGATGTCATCATAAAATTTTAATCAAATATTCTCAAATCTATTTCATGCATACATGATTCCCCAAATATCAAACGATCAATAACATTGATAGTCAAAATAAAAATCTGAATTCACAATTTTGCTTCCTGCAGAAGATCAAAATTTTGCAACTATGAGGTCATCCTCATATTGTTTGGATTTTGCAAGTGGGGAGTACTCATCCCTTACTTACGCATGTCGCCCAAAACCCGGACATCCACATACAACATCTCATCCTGGCACAATTTTTAATCAGCCAAACAATCATAGTTAGTCAATAGGAACCTTCAACATCAAGCAATGCAAAAAAAAGCATATCCATTCTTAGCATGATTCAAAACCATCACAGGAGATCATAGTCTCCCATAATCAACAAAAAAACTTGCAATCTGAAGTTTCAAAACATGTTCTTAGTCATGAGATCCTTCTCATGGCACATGGCAGCTTCCTGCCCTGGGTTTCATTGGGCACAACCATGCTGCTCTGCTCAGGTCATTCTACCTGAGTCTTCAAGAAGTCTTCATATGTAGACCCATACACACGAGGCCACTTCCTCATGGAACTACAAGTTCACATGCAAGCTTCCTCGGCCTATACATAGGCTTCAGTTTACCTGTAGAATCTTCTTTAGTGAGCTTCCTGCAATACCCTGCAAGTCCCGCAAAAGATCTCATCTCTGTTAACTTTCTTGGAGCAGGCCAACTCATCACGTCCTCAATCTTTTCAGTGTCTCCAGATATTCATCTATTTGCAATAATGTGACCTAAATGATGAATTCTATCTTCATAGAAGTCATAGTTGCTCAACCCTGCATACAACTTATGCTTCCCGGGCAATTCAAAGTCAGCCTCAAATGTTCCACGTGTTCTTTCTCATTCTTAAAATAAACAAGAATGCAATCAAGGAAAATAAGAGAAAACCCATTCAGATACTTACTGAAAACATTAATCATGAGGCAGATGAATGTAGCTGGTGCATTGGTACCACTACCACTCATAAGAACCATACCCTGCTTTGAAGGTTGTCTTATGAACATCTTCATCCGGGACTCTTACCTGATGGTCACCAGACCCCAAGTCAATCTTGGAAAATACCTTTAATCCTCTCACTTGATCAAAGAGGTCATCGATCCTAGGCAAATGATACTTGTTCTTCATAGAGACTTTGCTCAGTTATCTATGATCAATACACAACCAAAGTATATCATCTTTCTCCTTCTCAAACCCAACTGGTGCTCCCCACGGGGACACACTTGGCATGATATAGTTGTTTCCCACAACTCTTGCAGTTGCATCTTCAACTCTATGATTTCTGGTGTACTCACCCTATAGGGTGTCTTGGACACTGGTGCTTTACCTGCCACAAGTTCAATCGTGGGATCAACATCCATCTTTGGGGGAAACCTTGGAACTTCATCAGGAAAACATCCCTGAATTCTTGCAACACATGAAGGTCCTCCAACCTAGGAGATTCATTCTATGTTGCCTCCAAAACATGAGTTTCATACACACTGCAACATTTCCCACATAACTTTTTCAGCTGTATTGCTGAAATCTGCCTACTGGAGATCACTTCTGGAAGGCCTTTCAGAACCTTTAGGTTGCTTCTTCATCCAAGCACTTCAAAGGTCTTGTTGTAACAATCAATACTTTTTCTCTGTGCTTCCAACGAATCCATTCCAATGAGGACATCATAGGATCCAAATGGCAGAACATTCAGAATTGCACAGGTGACTATCCCATCCATGACCAATGGTCATTTCCTTACAACCTCGCTGATATTTTTCTTAGTTACAGTGGCTAGCTGAACCAACCATGATTTTCTATGCTTTGACTTCTTCAAAGTGCAAATCTCAATTACAAGTCTAGGGGTGATATAGCTATGAGTCGATCTAGGGTCAATCAAAACAAAAACAGTCTGTTTAACAATCTCATCCTCAACTTCCACCACAGTTGAGTTATGACCTGGCTGGTGGTCTTCTAACACTGCAAAATTTTTAGGAATGATCCCTGATTCCTAACCCATAATTTCAGTTTCTTTGGTGCTAGGGACTTGACCCTTATTCTTATTCACAAGCGGACAATTCTTGCGCATATGGGGTCATTCACATCCCCAACATTTGAGTGGTTCCTTTAGCTTTTCCCTCATCATTATGGCCCGATCAATCACAACTTGTGATGGCTGCCTTTGTTGCTTCAAGAGGTGATCAGGCTTAAAACCTTTCTTCCTTGGGTTAAGATTCTCATTATTCTTGTAAGAATTTATCCTACTCCCTTCCATCTCTGTTAACTGATACCCAGAGTTTATCTGCCTTTGGATATCTGCCAAACTTTGTAGCATGGTTGTAGTCAATTGGTTTTGCTCTACCAAAGCCTTGACCAACCTCTTATTTTCTTCTTTGCAATCCTGCAAATATACCCTCGGGATTCTTATGGTAGCTGCAGCATCTGGGGAACTCTCTTGCTACCTCTTCCCAATAGCTTCAGTTCCATGACCTTGGGCATTGTAAGCTTGCCTTACATACCCTTCTCCATGTGGACAAATCCGACGCAAATCTGCAACCTTCCTTGATGTGCTTCCTCCGCGATCCATGTTGGCTCGCTTTCAGTCAACCCAGCTGACCTATCGGCTCGAATCTGCCAAGACAGCAGACATTATCGCAGCTTCTTCTGTCATCACAGCTTCTTGCTATCAACTAAAGACATAAGCTGATTCTTCATGGCCCATTGAGGCCCAAAGCTGCAACATGAGCTCTGATACCACATTGTCATGTCCCCTCTCGTCCACTAGAGAGAGAACACGACCATTTCTGCTACCTAATTGATGCAAGAACATCCAGCTCGAAGTTCACTCTATTCAAGTATGTGTATAGATTCCCTAACTTCCCAATAGCAAAGAAATTGATCCAATAAGTGATCATCTCGATGATCCACGAAGAAAGATATCAGAGGAGATCGAATGATGGAAAAGAAATCGCGACGAAAATCAACAGTCACAATATGTTCCACATCTGGAAACAGATCAACGGCTGAGAATCAACCCGCAAGAATCAACGGTGCGGAAAGCTTGAGTTTACGGAATCGGGAAAATATGGAAATTGTGATCCTGCATCCCTCATGTGGAATAGATCGATACGAAAAGGAGAGTTGCGGAAGGAGATCTACGAGGAAATTGTGATCCCGCATCCCGCATCCTGCAAATTGTAGAAAGAAGATTTCTGTCAGGAAATTCATCCTGTTAGCAGAAGTCTTGGATAGATTTGGTCATTCGGGCCATCACCAATCCGGGCAATCTAATCCCCATAACGTAATTTAAAAATGCATTGAAAGAAAATATACACATATGCATACAATTGCAATTATACAGCAGAAGCAATTCATCCATTCAACACATTAAACATGTTCATCATATTTCATCAAGCAAATGAAAATGCAGAGATTAACACAGAGATACTTATCTTTGAAAGAAGATCATGTCGCAACAAGCTATGTTGTTGCAACGTTACGCCCAACCATAGGCCAGTGTTCTCATCAATCTCTCAGCAACATTTCCACCCCCGAGCTAGGCATGATTCCCACAAGGAATAAGGGAACACTAGCAAACTCACACATAGCCAAGGATACAACAAAAACTCAGCCAAGCATACATAGTTGGGTTTATCAGGCTGCAAAGAAGTTGGAAAGGCTGACTACTAAGCTAGTGAGCTCAACCACTGACATTAAATCATAATTGAAATGTCGTGTATGGGAATGATGACTCAACCACTGAACCATTATGAAGACTTAATTCCCTCACGAAGCACGAAGCTTCCGATCCCTCCCGATTTCTCTAAGGAGGGAGTTAGTATTCGGTCCTCTTTCATCCATTTTGTTAAGAGAGTTTGAGTGCCCGTCATCCATCGAGTGCTTGTTGAAAGGATAGAGTTTTATTACTTATGCTTGTTGATTTCCTACAGGAGAGAGTTCGAGTGCCCACTGTATACGTCGTTCTCCTTCTGTGTACGTTCACCTTATTTCGTAATCGCCTATATCGTATATCCATTAATAAAGAAACGAAGACTCCGGCATCGTGGTTTTGCAGTAATTGAACCAGGAAACAACGATCAATTGGAGCGCATCTTCAAGAGGAAGTTGCGTTCTTTCTTCAAGGTAGATGTTGCATTCTCTCCATAAGTTGTGTCGATTTATGTCTTTTAGAGGTTAATGTGAAAATACATAGATGCATCTACTTCAAACCTGTATGTTTGTTTGTTTAAAATACATAGATGTGATTGGTTATGTGTTTTTTCAACATAATGCAAAAATACATAGACGCATCTGCTTCAAACCTGTAAATTTACCCCTTAGTAGAGCAGGTGTTCCATTGTCTTTTTTTTGTTTGTTGAAAATACATAGATGTGATTAGTTATGTGTTTTTTCAGCATAATGCAAAAATGCGTGGATGCATTTGCTTCGAACCTGTAAATTTACCCCTTCGTAGAGAAGACATTCCCTTGCCCTTCTTTTTTGATGGAGCCCGCAGCTTCCTCACCCTATCAGGATGGTAAATAGACTAGTGGAAAGGTATCCTTCCTAAGTGCCACCATTAGAGCCTACAACACACTGCACAATCAGTTTATTGAGACATACAGTTAATTCCTTGTAGAGAAGTGCTCCCACTAAAAAATAAATTATTCATGTGGTACAACACCACTTTCAGCATGAGGGAACGCGATGTATGTCTGGACGCCTGTAGATTTTTTGAAAATACATAGATGTAATTAGCTACTATGTTAGTGGATAATAAAGGATAATAAACCAACTGTGAAATCATATATACTGCGACTACAAATTCAGAGTGAATTGCTATGAATACACAAAATTGATGAGAAAATTGCAACATAGAAAGCGAATTCATGATGTGCTGGCCTATGCAAAATGATGGAATAGACTACCCATTAAATTCAGAGTGAATTGATATAACTACACATAATTCATGAGAAAATTGCAAATAACCTCAGAGAAAGCATGTTCATGATGTGTTGCGCTCTGCAAAATGATGGAGTAGCCTGCCCAATGAGAAAATAGACTCCATGGGTACAATTTTCAAGAGTTTTTTTTTTAATGTGATGATCTTATGTTAACCATCTCAAGTAGAATGAGCACATGAAAAAAAGACAGCGTCTTATCAATCGCAACCATGGTGCCGTAATATACATGAGAGAGGAGTCTCGTCGAACAAAACTGAAACACAACTGAAAGGGGGTGGGGAGAGTAACTTCAAGTACAATGAGGTTAAAGAGCTCCATGCATGAAAGGAAGTTGGCCTTTTATTCTTTGGTAGCTCACCATGACAGAGAATATCATAACAAATGCCTCTCATCGTGATGATTATCAACCAACAACATTCTACATCAATAATAATGGTTTTTGTCCAACACCAGGGCAAAGAGCTCTCACCGAAATCGCTTATCCAACTAAAGGTGTATTGTCTTCTCTTTCAAGCAATGATAAAGGTGTATGTGGCTGACATGTAGCATGCAAAGACTTTTTTCCAAGTGAAGTCAAGGGATTCAATCTTGGTACAATAACCTCCCTTAAGTTCATTTCCATCAAGCAAAGTGTCTTTCCTTCCCACTAGACTTAGATAAATTTGGTGACGTTGAATTTAGGACTTTGTTTATGGTGGGTTCATTGTAGGCTATGCTATTGTGGTATGGAAAGATACTTAAATGTGGTAGGTCATTCCATTATTTATTGTGTGGGATAAAAAGGGATAAAAACTCATGTTTTATCCTTTTGGCACACCATCAAGCAAACATGATCAAGTGTATGGGATATTAGGAAAGCATATTTGAATTGTTGGTTCATAAAATTTCAAAGTATGAGTTTATTTTCAACAATGCAATGGTGGAAGATTTTGGAAAATTGTCTAAGTCTTACTCCATTTTAACTTAATTTAAACTTAGGATTTAGTTATAATTACGTGAGAAGAATTAGTAGAATTTGTGAAAAGTGAGGCACTCCATTGAGAATAGTTCCACCTTTCTAAATGGAGTCATCAAAATAATGAAATCATCCATCATAAGAAGAAATCTCAAAACATGTCTACCTAGGGAATCTTCTATAAATCCAATGATCATTACAAGAATGGAGAGATCAAATCATAAAAATATCTAATATCTAATAGTGGCACTTTATTTCGGTGTGTTCTAGTTCCAAATAGAGTCATTAGAAATCACTCCAAAAAGAACTTTGACATATAATTATGTTTAACAAGTGCTCTTGTTTTGAATGGAGCCATCAAAGGTAATATTCAACATCTCATCTCCAAAGGAAAAATCAAATTTCTTCATGAGTTCAACAAGATTGTCAACAAAGGATCCAATCCCCATATCAACTCCAAAAAAACACCAACTCAAGAAGAGATTTCAAATGATCAACATCAAAGGAAGTAAAGTTTCAGCTTGAGTGTGTTCATCACCTCAAGCATGCATCCAACCAAGTTCAAGTTATGACGTTACAACAAGATCAATAAATTACAGTGAAGCACATCATGTAAATCTAACACGTCAACACTGGATCTATTAATCTATCATTAGATGATTCAATGGTTAAAGAATTTATAAGCAATTACTACAACTTAAAAAGTTAATAGCAAGAGATCAACAATTCAATATGAGTTCACATGAAGCATCCAATACACTACCATTTGGGTCAAATTGGCATATTCAAATCAATGCAACATCATAATCATATCACTCAAATGCATCAACAATGAACACCATGCAACAAAGCATATTTTCTTTGGAAATATCAGTATCATTTGTGTCATCGTGATCTATTAATCAACACTTTTGCAACTCTAGTGACATATTAGATTCAATGTTACATGACGTGGTGAGAGATTATATATTGGCACCAACATCATCCAAATTTCACAATGGCTTGGCCACTTAACACTTGTTCTTAGTAACATATTTTTACTCTATGTACGACTCTTAGCAAAGCACCAAAGCTAATGTTTAAATACTTGTGATGTTGATGACATTTTAATGCATATTGTTAGCTTCCTTCATAAGGGATAGCTCTAGCTAGTGGGTTAGGATGCCTCAATTATTTTATCAAACATGGGCTAATAATAGCAAGGAGTAGCGAGTTATCTATTTTCAACCATTCATCTACATGTAGCGAGATTTCACATAATTTTTACAAGTTTTCATTTTGATGTATTTGTTTTCAATTTAGAATAGATACTACTACATTTGGGATCAAATTACCACATTTAAACAAAGTTTAATGCTAACAATGCCCCATTTTTGGTATCTTAATTTTGCGAAGTATTTGGAATTAATGCTTTGGTATTTGCAATTAATGTTGTGGTACAAACATCGATACACATTGGTCATACAGATGTATTGGTGTTTTCTTCTATAATGCAATAAAAAAGACATTTATACAAATAATCTATAATTTTGCTATTGCAGGTTATATGTTAGTGATGTTGATATTTCATTGTTTGCTTTGTGAAATTAAAAAAAAAATGACATAATTGTGGAGAGCTTGCGAGAAGCTTTCTAAAAGGTGTATAATGTCCCTAAAACAAATCCTATATGTGAAATTTATGATCCCAAGAAGCTACAACTTTCGATGACAATGAGTGTGACTACCTTAACCATAATACTAAATAAATTAATGTTGAAGAGAGAATATATACAAGATATATCAACATTACTAACACTCTTTTTCAGATACCAAATTAAATAATTATTTAGCTTTAACATACTAAGCATTAACAAATGCTAATTAATAGAGTGACACTTAAATTAAAGTACAAGTCCATGCATTTATTGAAATGATTTTACAAATAATGTGCAAACTACAATACCTTAACTTAGGTAGTTAAGGCATTTTTATAAACACTTGTCATTAAAACATAATTTAAATATTTGCTATTATTTTTTATATTCTTTTTATGGATTTTTTTATTGGGAGAAAAATGGGGAGAGCTTAAGAAAATGATTTTGAATGTCAATGTTTAGGACATCACTTTTCCTTGCAAGCCCTTTCAATGATGATGTAAAATTGTCTTTTCAATTTCAAATATAAAATACTGAGATTTATTGTTTTAATATAAATATATGTTTTAAAATATAAAAATGTCAAAAAATTTTAATATAATAGTAATATGCTTTGTTAATATCGATATTCATAAAATAACAAATTGAAAATAGAATGAATTTTGTTTATATATTAATTTTAAAATAAATATATTTTTTAATTAAATATAACTATTAAAATATTAATTTCCATTTTAAAAATAATTAAAATAATATAAAATATTTCTTTTATTTAACAAATTAATAATTAAAATTATTTTAAATACTTTAGTAATATATATTTTTAAATTAAATTTTTTATTTTAATTAATATTTTTTAATATATACTATTAAAATATGTTTTATTTTTATTTTTATTAATATTTTAGTACATGTTGATTTAATATTTACTTTTCATTCCAAAGTCGTTGATTTTACTTTCCAACTTTATTTGAGGGATGATATTTCTTGTTTATATGATGTAACTATGCACATTAAATGGTTATTATATATGTTTTTAGTTTTAGTTTTTTTTATATACACTTTTATATAAATATGAGTAATTTACCGTATTTTTATAAAAAGAAAATTTAACATAGTTAACTCACAGAACATTTATATAGAATTTTTTAGAAAATCATAGAGAAAAAAGAGAAGCTAGACTCTAGATAGCGCTAAAAGCCATGTTCCATAATAAATTCACAATTTTTCAAGAAGAGATCCAAAAACAATTAAACCATAAGATAAAAAAAGTTGGAGAACAAGGTAGAGATCATGGAGACTAGACTTCATGCAATGGAAATTCAAAAAACACCCGAAAAAGGAGAGGCATATATAATAGAAAATATTAAGTTAAATGATAGGATTAAAGAGTTAGAGGAAAAAGTTAACCACACCCTAACCCTAAATAATATAGAAGGTAAAATAGATATCAAACCCATTAAAGAGGAAATGAATAATCTCATAGCCTTAGACCATGAGCTTAACAAAATAGATTTAATCCTCATAATCTTTTGTTTAAAAGAGGAGGAAGAAGAGGATGTACGTTAGCCATTGTTAAGACAAAACTTCACAATAGGTTACAAATTGAAACTATCGGTGTCATAGAAGCAACCAGGTTGGGGAAATTGATTGAGAATAAAGAAAGACTAATACGGGTTAAGGTTAGCTCTACTGAACAAAAATACAACATACTCAGTAAGACATCAAGTTTAAAAGGCTCGAGAATATTTATAAATGAAGACCTCATTCCAGAGGATTAGACTAAATTAAGAAAGAAGCTCCAAAAGGTAAAATAAGCTAGGAGGAAAATGGACATTAATAAGAAACAGGAAAGTTGTTATTAGAGATTGAAACCAAAAGGATAGTAATAAATAGCAATTTGACACACTCCGGATCTTATCCTGGATTTCCATGGAGCAATGGCCCTAAGTTAAGTTGGATCCCGAGTGAAATTGATATTATATTATTGGTTGAAACTTGAGAACACAAGGAGTTTCAATCCAGAAGCGGTTTATAAATTATAACCTCAAAATTAAAAACAATACGCATTATCCTATTCTCCTCACAGAAGTGGACCTTTCTCCCATCGAGAGCATTGCTATGACTAGTTACCTGATGTACAAGCATAAGATAAATAAGATGGGAAATTAGAGACTTCCTAAAATTGCTTTAAACTCAAGTCAAAACCAACTACGCCTCAAGTGGTGTTGTTGTAAAGATGCCATGGCTTGGTTAAATCATTGATGAATTAATAAAAATGACATTTTGCAGAACAATGACAATGTCAAAAATATTATTACTTCTAAGTTTAAGGAAAAATTCTGGTGTGAGGAAAATTTAGTGGTTAAGAGAAAACTAAGATACTATAAGGATGTCATTAATCATAACTTGGAAGATCAGAAGTATCTCTCAGTAGTAACTAGATCACGGAATAAAACTAATATAGCCAAGATTAGAACAAACTCTCATGAACTCCATAGTGAAACAGGGCATTGGTCTATTCCTAAAACTCCATGGGCAGAAAGGGTTTGCCATTTGTGTGAGTATATGAGCGTTGAGGATGAAAATCACTTTCTCTTAGAGTGCTTTGCTTACACCCACACTAGATCTGAGTTTCATTGTATTTGGTACAATGCAAACCTTTATAGCCTCCTAGCTTGATAAAACTATAGTGAGCTCGGAAAGCTTCTTGGCAAGCTTTTTGAGCACCAAAATAAGATTTTAATGTAAGCAAAGTATTTTCCTTCTTAAGGTCCGATAGACCAAAGTTGTTCTCAATGGACATTAATCATCATCATAATAATTAATATTATTTTTAAATATACCAATTTTTGTTAGCTTATTTCGTTAAGGTGTGAAGGACGACCCGAGTTCAATTCTTTTTAGGGGTGAGTTAGTTGGTACGAGACACCACAAAATCCAACCATGTTAAGGTTTGGTGTGGCCTAAGCGCCCCTAGTGACTTTTATGGCTTAGATACCTATAGATTGCGGTTCTTAAGCCATGGTTCATTGCTACCGACCCCAACTAATGGGCAATGAAAGAAATAAAAAAATATTAATTTTTAAATATATAAAACAATTGCAAATTGTATAACATTTTTTAAGAATACTTAAATAAACATTAAATTTAAATAACTAATTTTCAAAAACATAAATATAAACAATTATTTGGTTGTAATGATTATAATTTTAAAATAAAATAAAGTAAAATATACAAATTTATAATTCTAAAAATGAAAGAATGAAAGTTTGATGATAATGATGACTTTTACTAAGAATGATGATAATGATGACTTTTAATAATGAATGAATTTCATCATTTGATTTAATTTTACAAATATTGTAAAATTGAGTGATAAGATTAATATTATTAATATTGTAAAATTGAGTTATAGGAGGAACATTTTAAAAAAAACTTAAAAAGCTTTTTATCTATTATAATTAATATTATAAATATTGTAAAATTAAGTCATAATATATAAGAGGAAGAATATTTTAAAAAAATTTAAAAAGCTTTTTATCCATTATAATTATTATTTTATGTTTGTACATTATGTACCTAAAACATAATGGTCAAAATTACCCTTCCTTTAAGAGGAGAAAGAGTTATAATGTATTATTCTTAGTTTTAAAGTTATACCTATAAAATAGTTTTTGAATTATTGCCAAATTTTATAATATTATAAAAGATATTAAGAATAACAAAGTTATATAGAGGATTTTATTTTCGCTTAAAATATATGCTTCTTACCATTATTATTATCAACTCTAAAATAAAGTTTTCATTTTGTATTTTTTTTTCTATATCGATATAAATAAGATATAAAATTTAAGTATATACTATTTATTAAAATAATATGAATATTATAATTTTTAAAAATAATAGTATAAGATATTTATTTTTTCAATTGTTATTATTATTATTTTTTTATGATGAAATTCAAAAGTTGTTTTGAATAACATTCTTAATAAGCTTATTGATGTACACTATTGTACATCCACAATTAAAATTTGTTACTTGCTATGAAATGCCCAAAAACATTAGAAACATTTACTTGGCTAACTCTTTAATTTTTAATATTTTTAGTATATATTTATATTTTATCAAATACAATTACACATTTAATTTATTATATATGGTTAAAATATTTATTGAATATAATTATATTTAATTATTATATAGTTAAAAGTTTTAAAAAATTTTCAATTTATATATAATTATAAATTTATTGTAATTTTTTAAATATATAATTATATAATGTATTTTAATATTATATAATTATATATATATATGTATGGGTATAATTTTTTTTTAGTTTGGTGGATTAGTTTGAGTGGTTAAGTGGCATGACGTATAAGGAGATGGCATACTAAATTCTCTTGGTTGGTTGCCTTTGTAAATATTGTGGATAGATACATAGGACAAAAAGATAAATAATTAGTGATATTTGTAACTATTGTGGATAGATACATAGGACAAAAAGATAAATAATTAGTGATATTTGTAACTTCATAGGACTAAGGATTGTAGAGTCATGATTGAATTTAAAGCTTATCTTCAATTGTTGATCTTGTTCTCAACCACTTATGGTGGCCTCATACTTGAATTGACTGAGGGTTTGAGGTTTACAATGGTTCTCATTGCTTTTTGGGGGCATCCACATCAATACGTTCTTATAGCAAATACAATGTGCATCCTTTGTGTTCTTGGTGGATTGTCTAAGATATGAATTCAAACCTCACACTTCCATGATACAAAAAAATATGTATTGTGATGTGACCCAACATATCCAATCAATAATTTGAATCCATAACATAGTACAGTCCATTACACAACAAATCAATGCTCATTTTAATGAATTTATTGTCATAATTCTAAGAGATTAAAAAAAACATTTCTAACATTTCATAAATTAATCCTTTATCATTTTCATTTAATGTTAAAAGAATATTTGAAAATTGTTAATAAAAATGTTTGTGGACTTTTGCAAAATATCAATCACATATGCACTAGTAGTGGTGGTGTCATTGTGCTCTGTAAGGGACTCTATTAATCACATATGCAAAAACTCTTTTATTCATTGTGCTCTGTAAGAGCTTATTACATATAAAAATGAGACTCATCATGCAGAGGTTGTGAAATTGAAGTTAGAACATGCTGTCTCTGAAAAGAGCAGAGATGAGGAGAAGCCGAATGTCGAATTTGCAAGATCGAATTGGAGTAGATTATTCTGCATCTGATACGTCCCAACTACAACAGATGCCACTGGATCCTCTCCTGCATCAACAAAACCAAGACACAGCACGTTACCATTCACAGCCACCATGGAGTTTACTCCAAAGATCCTCCAGAAGGTAGCGTTGCTCTGCAACACAAGGTCGATCGCCGGCACGTTAGGCCCTACCCGAGTCGAGACCACGTTGCTCGAGTTGAAACACGCATCAAAAGGGGCCACCGAGGCAACGCGCGTCAGATTCTGTTGCGCAGTGAAGACGCTGACGACGGAATTGTAGATCGAGGTCGCGAGTTGCGTGTAGGGCACCACGGTGCTCAGCTTGGTGCCGCCACGTCCCCCCTTGCCAATTCCCAGCTTCGCCGCGTCGATCGCCACCTGGACGCCGTTGATCTCTATTCTCTGCACACCGATATAAAAGTCGTCGGTGTAGACGGGATTCTTGATCAAGGGAGTTTTGATGAGCTGGAGGGAGAAATCTGTACCAGGTGGCGGAAGGAAGACGAGCGGCCCGTCGCCAAAGAAGAGAGCACCCGGTGCACTGCCACCTGGCAAACAGATGGCAAACTTGCGGCCAAAGCTCGCCGCAGCTGAGAACTGAGATGGCAATGCCAGTTTGGACGAGCTCATTCCAGCGACCCCAGATGCCCCACTAGGCAGACCTGAGAGGTCTCTTTTGGAATTAGCACAGGCGAAGGTCAGTTTGGGGAATTTGGCGAGGGGGCCGGGATTCGAACCGTCGCTGCTGGGAAGCTCCGCGAGGTCCTGTGCAAGTTCGAAACTATCGCTGCCTAGTCCCGGCACGACGCAGGTGTCATTGTTGCAGCCGGGTGCGCGGGGTCCATAACAGGTGCCGCAGCCCGAATACTGATATGACTTGCACAGCTTCGCACTGCAGGCGACAGGTTTGTAAGTGGAGGATATGTAGCTTTTGTTGTCGCATCTTATCCACATGTAGTCTTGCTCGATGTCAAGCACTACACTCTGGATCTGCAGAGGAGTTCCCTGCTGGATTTGGAAAATGTAGAGCAGCGTCGCGGGGTCTTGGGCGATTAGCGTGACGAGCGCGCTCGGGCTTTTCTTGGACGCGTTTACAGGGAATTGACAGAAACAGATTACGAGAGCGGCGATTAGGACTAAACAGAGCGAAGCCATGGCGCTGAAGAGAGGTCGGTAGAGCTATTGCAATTGGTGAGGATCGAATTCAGCGTATAAATAAGCAGAGTTGGGGAAGGATTCGACCTCTGGCTGGCCTCCAACATTGACTTCAAACGCTGCTCCGCGCTTCTTATTTGTTTGTATAGTTGGCCATCACGTAAAATAAGCTTTTCGTCGAAGCCGGATAGGGATACCTTCTGTAGTGAATTTGTTCTCTCTTTATTGAATATGATTTTCTACAGATGTGTGTTCTATGCTTTTGAGCTTTTATTATGTCACAAAATTTTTAATTTAGTAGAACATAGATATAAGTTATATTATATTAAGCGAATTTGTAGCCGATTAAGATTTTTTTAAGTGGTTTTCGCCTGAATCCAAAAAAGTACAAAATTGCTGAAATCATTGCTGACATCGCACTTTAAGTTGCTAAAATTTTGATGTTATATGTTATCAGATATTTGTAAACTTTTTTTTCACTTTAAAAAATTGGTAGTCTTTAATATCTTAAACCACAGTGTTCACTTAATTTCATGGCCATAAAACATATTAAAATAAATTAATAAAAAAAAATGGATTATCAATAAGCACCCACATGTTATAGATTCTAAGTATCAGGTATTGTAAGGAGGGTTTTCAAATATTTACTAATCTACCTACTTCTGATAGATCAAAGGCTCTATAGATGGACCCCAGTCTATTGGATCTTGGCCTTCGTTCGAATAGTAAGTAATTAGGATCAATCATTGGAATCTTATGAATCGGGTATAGGGAATTCCTAGCTAGTATGATGAATGGCTTCTTCTTGTCCTTTTCTTTTCAAGGGAATCTATAAGAAGGGAATCTGTCTAAGTATCTGTCCGATCCAATCTGTCTAATCTGTCCAATCCAAAGAGTTCGGATGGTAAAACTGGAACTAATTGTAACATACAAGAAACAAGGTGTTTTTTTTTTTTTTTCAAGGCACTTCTAGACTCTACATACAAATATAGATAGAGGATTGAGGTATTCCATACTATATTGTTTGGAATTGCACAATGTTAGAATTCTCATTCTAACATCATCTAGTTCGAACCGAGTTTTTCTTTATATATATTTGTTTGTATTATATAACAGCATAGTTACAAGTATTTAATGAACTTGTAAAAAACATAATTAATCATTTAGTTTTGTAAAGATACCTAGTTATTAAACAAACGCTAAAATATATAATTTTATATCTATTATTCATACAAGATTGTTAGAGTTAACATAAACACAAACCAATTATTATTTAATAAACAAAAAAACAAAAACTCATAAGAAAAAAAAACAAAAACAAATTGTTACCAGTTTTTTTAACAACTCTTTAAATGAAGCTGATTTAAATCTTAATCAAGATGTATTTAAGCATAACAAGATACTAAAACCGTAAAATGAATTTTTGTTAAACATTATTACATTTGGGTTAATCTTGTTATTCCTTCAAGCAAGTCTAAAATCTGAACTAATATCTAAACACCTATCAACTTAATTATTCTTATGTTTTAATATAAGATTTTAGCTTTTAAAAAAGAGAATCTAACCTTCTATAAATTTGTTTTTATATTATTTAATAATTACTAGGTTTTTATATTAATTAATACCAATGAAATGAACGTTTGACATTTTTACTTAAGCTCCAATAAAATCAAATTAGAATAAACATCTTTTGATTTTCTTTTTTATTAAAAAATTTATTTAATTATTTTAAAATATAATTTTAACACAACAAAATATAATAACACTTTAAAAAGTCAAATCCTTGAAACATTTCAATTTATTTATTTATTAGTATAACCATACCCCTCCAAGCAAGTCTAAAATCTGAAATAATATCTAAACACCTATCTAAAAATTTAACTTTTGAAAAAAAGAGAATCTAACATACCCCTCCAAGCAAGTCTAACATTCTTATGAAAAAAAGAGAATTTAAAT
Source organism: Pseudotsuga menziesii (assembly GCA_001517045.1). Lineage (NCBI taxonomy): Eukaryota > Viridiplantae > Streptophyta > Pinopsida > Pinales > Pinaceae > Pseudotsuga > Pseudotsuga menziesii. The sequence continues at coordinate 85,402 of LPNX010162933.1, forward strand.
TTAACTTTTGAAAAAAAGAGAATTTAACTTTTGAAAAAAAGAGAATTTAACTTTTGAAAAAAAGAGAATTTAACTTTAAATTTATTTATTAGTATAACCATACCCCTCCAAGCAAGTCTTATGTTTTAATATAAGATTTTAACTTTTGAAAAAAAGAGAATCTAACATTCTAAAAATTTGTTTTCATATTATGTAATAATTACGAAGTTTTTATATTAGTTAATACCAATGAAATGAACGTTGGCGTGTTTACTTAAGCTCGAATAAAATCAAATTAAAATAAACATCTTTTGAATTTCTTTTCTATTAAAAAAATTATTTCATTATTTTAAAATATAATTTTAACACAACAAAATATAATAACACTTTAAAAAGTCAAATCCTTGAAACATTTCAATTTTTTTAGTTATTAGTATAACCATACGACTAATCTAAATATAAACTTTCAATTTATTTATTTATTAATCCAAATATCAACTTTAAGTGGTGCAAAGTTTATTTGTCTTTAAAAATTGATTTTCGTTCTCATCAAAAGATTTAATTAAACTTATTGCATGTGATGTGGAACACAAATAAATATTAATAAAATATTTTAACTTTTAGTGATTTTAAAAATTAATTGAAAGTCAATGTCTATATTTATAATTATTTTGAATTTTAACTTTGTAAAAAATAAAAATAAAATATTAATTTAAAAATAACAGTGAAATCGGATGAGACGGAGAGGATGAGGATGAGGATAAGGAGGGAGGCACAATGATGTTCTTATGGTTTGCAAGGTTTGGATGGTTTCGGTAGTGGACAAGAGCGAGCAACTACGACTGGTGGTAGGTCGGACGCCGCTTGAGGGGGTTTGACGCCCACCCAAGAGGACTTCGGCAAAGGATTGCATGGTGATAAAAAAAAATGCGTACCTTTAGGGAACGACAGGAGAAGGAACAAGCAGTACCAAAGATTGGCGAACAATATTCAACATGCAGTAGAGTAATAAATGTTGCAACGGCAACACTATGTGCAGTTGGATCTACTGTAGTAGCATTTATTACTCTGCTACATGTAAAATATTTTTCACCCCAAAGATTTACTCAGGATTAAAAATATTTAAGAAAATCAAGTCAATGTGTGGAAAAACAAGGTAACTATACCTTACCTTTAGATAAACTTTGAGGGCCTTAGAGTTCATATCCACTAGGGGTTCATTAGTGAGGAAATATCATATTAGGTCCATTCATATTAGGGGGTTTGAATACTTCTAAGAACGTCAAAAAATATTGTCACTTATTAAGGGGTTAAGGGGGGATTTTTCATTTGACATAGTAATATAAATATTGGGGGTTATTTTATTTGGGTGAGCTAAGGAATAACCTCCAAAATGTAGGATGGATTCATACCTCCAAATTGCAGGTTGGATTCATATCTGTCCTAGCTTTTGCTAAGGAATAACCTCCAAATCACAGACTAGATTCATACCTCCAAATCATGGGATGGATTGATATCAGTCCTAACTGCTGCTAAGGAATAGCCTCCAAATCGTGGGCTATATTTATAGCTCCAAATCAATGAACTTATAAAGTCTTTTTTATTTAGAATTTTTTTTAGGATGGGGTTTATGTGGGTATTGAGATTCAATCAAACCTTGCTCCATGGCAACCAAGAAAGGAGAGATCAATCTTTCTTGGCTCACTAGAACCAAGAAAAGTTAGATCAATATTTCTTCACTTATTATGTATTTCAACATTATGTATTCTTCTTTAACATTTTCACATTTCCAGTTAGGAATAGTTATTAGATTGGTTTACATTTGGCACATTCAATATTGTAATTTCAATTCTTATCTTCAAGGCATCCGCCTTAATATTGTATTCGAACTGACATGAACATAGGTGAAATGTAAATCCTTATTTGCATACCCTGTGTGTTATTGTTACCATGAAATGGTATCATGTAAGTTTCACCATATGTGTATCCTTATAACTATTGCACGCTTAACAATAGAGATTTTTCCCTTTCCTGTAAAGATTAAAAAAACAGTAGATATAACCAAAGAAAAGGTACATAAATGTTGTTAATTCCCATGATTCAAAGAATAAAAGTAGAGGAAGTGGAGGCAATTCATTGCAACTTGTGAATGGCCTAATTCCAAGATATGCACATGATCATATGGTGTTATTGGAAAGTAAGAGGAATTTTTCTATGTTCATTTGGGTTCATAAATCAATGATATTTGTTTTGATATGAAGGTAGAAAAATCCATCCACGAAATGGTTTGAATTTAGCATTTTTATGGAGTTCAATTTATTAATATTATAGAAAACATGAGCTCTCTATGGCTATACTTGTATTTACATGATATAAAATTGGTAAATTGGTAGGATGTGGTGTGAAACATCTGCAATTATCATCTTTTATAACCATCGCATTGACTATTCGACTATCAATCTTTTACATTCTTTGTTGCATTGATCTCTTAACTAGGTTTTCTTTTATGCATTTTTCCTTCCCATTACTCTTTCATTGTGTCTTCCACTATCCAACGCTACAAATTGATCAGTTGCCCTTAAAATTCCATTGGATCATTTTTAGCATTATACTATTATTTTATTTAGCGTCATGTTTGTTTATACTAAGATGCATTAGGGCTCCTGTTTGTTACAACTTGATAATATGATATAAATGGGGTATTAAAACTAGGTTGATAAAAATGGACGCCTACAATATCTGGTGAAACTAGGGGATTTCTTAATTAGAAAGGTATATTGGGAGGGGGTTCAACAATACAATTTTAGGAGGCATTTCCAATATTTAGTGAAATTAGGGATCTTATTTAATAGCTTGTGAACAATCGTGCTATGTAACAAGTTCACTGAGTGAACCCCCCATGTGGCCATCTAAGAAGATTTTAAGTTGGTGGATCAATGGAATGTGGAAGTCCAAAGGGCATTATGATCTATAGTTGGGTGCTGAAGGTTTTTTTACCATCGTCTTCTTTAATTTGGAAGACCGTAATAGGGCTATAAATGGAGGACCTTATTTTTTCAATTATGCGAGCCTCTTTCTGATAGAGTGGAAGGGTAGGTTTAACCTAGATAGAGAAGGCCTAGCAGTGGCTTCGATCTGGATTCACCTCTACTTCTTGCTAATGGAATACTGGAGGGAGGAAATTCTGGCAAACTTACGAAATGTAATAGGGGAATTATTTAAAGCTTCACAATAGATTAAATCGGTGAGATACGCGTCATATGCTCACATTTGTGTGTATATGGATTTATCAAAGGAGCTTATAGAAGCAATTAAATTATCTCAGGATGATTAGGAGTGGATCTAGCCTTTGGATTATGAAAATGTACCCTTCAAATGTAGGCATTGTCACGAACACAAGCACTTTTTTAGAGATTGTCCTCAAAACAAATCAGGAGGAGCAGAACAAAATAAAAACGAGAAGGATGTTGAGGGGTTCGCAAAGGTCAATAACAGAAAAAGGCATGCTAGGAGATGTACCGATCCGGAGATCTATAAGAAAACACAAACTACAAACTGATATGAAGTTCTGGGGTAAGAGGAAGATAATTCACAAGAGAAAGCAGATAATAATAAGCAAAAAGAGGATAGGAAAGTCGATAAAGAGATATCAAGAAATGTCGGGGTTTTGACAGAAATAGAAGTGATGGACATGCAAGTCGAAGAAATAGAGGATATGGAGCAAGGGGGACTCGATCTGAAAGGGATAGAAAAATCATGCACAAACTTGCAAACATAGTACATCCCCTCACAACAGGTCTGTCACGTCCCCTCCCGTCCACTAGAGAGTAAACGCGACCATTTCTGCTACCTAATTTATGCAGGAACATCCAAATCGAAGTTCACTCTATTCACGTCTATGTATAGATTCCCTAACTTCCCAATAGTAGAGAAATTGATCCTGTTAGTGATCAATTCGACGATCCACGAAGAAATATCTTAGAGGAGATCGAACGACGGAGAAAAAATCGCGACGAAAATTGAAGGTCACAATCTGTTCTACATCTAGAAATAGATCAACAGTTGAGAATCAACCCAGAAGAATCAATGGTGCAGAAATCTTAAGTTTGCGGAATCAAGGAAATATGGAAATTGCGATCCCGCATCCCCCATCCCACATGCGAAATAGACCGTTGTGAAAAGGAGAGTTGCGGAAGGAGATCTGCGGGGAAATTGTGATCCCACATGCGGAATAGACCGTTGCGGATATAGTTCATTGCGGAAATAAAGATTGGGAAGCTACATCCTGCATCCCACAAGTTGCGGAAAGGAGAGTTACGAAAGGAGATCTACGGGGAATAGAATTCACAGAAGGACATTCCTGCATCCCGCAAGTTGCGGAAAGAATATTTCTGTCAGGAAATTCAACCTGTTAGCAAAAGTCTTAGACAGATTTGGTTATTTAGGCCATCACCAATCCAGGAAATCTAAGCCCCATAATGTAATTTAAAAATGCATTGAAAGAAAACATACATAGGTGCATACAATTGCAATTATACAGCGGAAGAAATTCATCGATTCAACACACTAAACATGTTCATCATATTTCATCAAGCAAATGCAAATGCAGATATTAACATAAAGATACTTATCTTCTAAAGAAGCTCATCCGCAACCATCTATGTCGTTGCAACATTCCACCTAACCATATGCCAGTGTGCTCATCAAGATCTCAGCAACACTGCCACCCCTGAGTTGGGCATGATTCCCATAAGGAATAAGGGAGCACCGACAAACTCACACATAGCCAAGGATACAACAAAAACTTAGCTAAGCCAACACAGTTGGGTTTATCAGGCTGCAAAGAAGCTGGAAAGGTTGACTACTAAGCTACTGAGCCCAACCACAGAGCTATGGACACATGCACCATTTCTAGCATGGATTCTAAAACATCTACACACCCAACACAAGGAAGCATCCCCTTCTCTGCTACACAGTCCCTCGGGCTATGCCTTCCCATTCAATGCTATTTAGGGTGTGCAAAGAATAAATCCAGCCCCCTAAATCTGTCTGTGAGGTTCCTTCTCACACTAGGTTTATCAAGCTAGTTCAAACCCCATTTCCACTCCCAAACCAATTCAGAGCAAAACAACAGAGGCATACACAGCAAATATGAAATTCTGGGTCGAGGAAAAATGTTTTGCAACAAAAAATAGCTTAGTAAAATGGGGAAAAACAACGCAGAATGAGCAATCCAAATTTAGCAACAATTCTAGGCATTGCATGAGCCAACTTGATTGCTACAAACCACAAAATCATAATTCTTTGCTAGCCATTCACTCCATAGCACCAAAACAGATTTCTTGGGCATGCACAATGAGGAAACAACTAAAAACAGGAAGGATAAAACCTAGGAAGGTTCAGTTGTGTGAGATCTCCACGGGAATGAAGGATGGATGATAAAAAACGTCATGTATCTCCCAAAAAGGTGAGGGAAGATGAAAATGTGAATGCATGAGGGAATGGGCATACCTTTTTGGGTTTTTTCTTGCCCATGAAGTCAAAACACATTTTTCAAAAAAATGGGTGCTCTGCCCAATTCAAATTTTACCTCCATACCCTTCTCATCCCAAGGCAATAACTTCCCTTACCAACTTTAGATGACTGGGCATAAAGACAAAAAGGGTAGTTGACCACTTTGTGGGTTTTCCCCTTAGACATTTGTCTTTTCCCCGTGGCCCAAGGGTTTGATTATTCCCCCCCCTTTCCTATTTCTTGTGAAATCATACCCCCATCTCTTTAATGTTGTGGCACATAACTGGTTGTGGTATTTTTATTTGCATTTTACACAATGTCTCAAACATATCGTGCCTGACTAGCACATAAACCATCGGCATCGATTTTAATCGTCAATACATAAGACACTAAATCCATGGTGGGGCATTTGCCTTTATCTCCACACCATGATTAAATACAATATTTACATCATATGCAATTCAATACCACGAGGTCAAAACCAGGGTGCTACATTCCCCTCCCCCCTTCAATATCACTATCCTTAGTGCTTTACAAAATTTACCAAAATGCTACACTGACACCACTCTCAGTGCCCTGCAAATTTGAACCAAAAAGGATGTGCCAATCGCATGGAATCCTTCAGCTCCCACGTAACCTCTTCAGGACTGCAGTGCTTCCTCTACACCTTTATTTGTCTAATGGCATGATCTAGACCTTTTCCAAGTCCTTGTTTGCATGCATTAGCACACACCACGGGATATTTTTTTTGGTATTGGAGAATTCTTCTCCTCATCTTGGAACATTTCCAGTGTCTTTGGCAACCAACAATACCTATGCTCAAGCCCCAAGCAATGAGTCAATTCCCATGTCAGTATTCACAAGATTTTCCAAAATCATAGATGAATCACATGCACATGTATATAGACATAAAATCAACAAAAATTTGTCAAGTGAACCAAATACTCATCTGCATAAGTATATTCTTTTGGTTCCACAGGTATCCGACTTGGATTTATACAACCATGGCACTCACAACCCTGCCCCCACCCCACACCTGGGTGTGCATTAAAGGGTAGCCAAATTTCTGTAAGCCTCGGATCACCTGAAAATACCTCTCAACCGAGGTCTGACAGCTCTGTTCTTGAGCCCAACACCTCTTCGGATGCTTCAATAGCATTTTATTCAAGAGCCCAACACCTCTTTGGGTGCTTCAATAGAAGCTTTGTTCAAGAGCCTGCACCTCCTCTAGGTGCTTACCAAGCTCAGGTGCTTCCTTCCCGAACACCACAATAGATTAATTCACATGTCAGACTCATTCCTAGAGGATGCGATCTGTAACAAGATTTTCAAAATCATGGCGGCATCACATGCTCATGTATATTTAAGAAAATCAATAACAGCAAAAGTTTGATAAGTAAACCAAACACTTATCTGTATAATATCTCTCAACTGAGTTCTGGTCAACCTCGCTTCAAAGCTTAACACCTCCTTGGGTGTTCAATGGCAGCTCTAGTTTACGGGCCTAGCACCTCTTCTAGCGCTCACCAATGCTACGGCACTTCCTTTCCAGGAACCATAACATAACATATTAATTCACATGTCAAATTCATTTCTCACAGGATTTATTTCTTACAAGATTTCCGAAATCTTATTTGAATCATTATGCACATGTGTAATTACAGAAAATCAACCAGGATTTGCCAAGTAACCCAATACTTATCTGTATAGTATCTCTCAACCAAGATCTGGTCAACCCCACTTCAGAGCCTAATACCTCTCTGTGTGCTCAATAAAAACCGTAGCTTAAGGACCCAAGACCTCCTCCAAGTGCTTACCAATTATCAGGTGCTTCCTTTCCAGACATCATAATACCTACAGGTTATTCTCTTCATGGAGCCCCCACTCTCATGATAATCCCCTTACGGCATGAATGTGTGCGAAAAGAAGTCTAACCGGATTTCTTACACCTTGGCCATCCCCAGTGATGCATACTGGTGCCTAGCTGGCAGAGGGGAGAAGCTATGTACCCAAGTACATCCTTCCAGAGGATCCATGTACTCCCTGTACATGTTTTCATCATCTCACCTCTGTTACATCTAGGCACGTAGTTTTCATTAGATGCCATTATAAAATTTCAATCATAGGTTTCCAAACCTATTCCAAACACATTCCTTCAAGAAGCTATGTACACCCCGTAGATCCCTCCAAGGAGCCATGTACGCCCCATACATATTTTCATCATCTCACCTACATTACATACAAGCATGTAGTTTATATGAGATGTCATCATAAAAATAATTGCAATCATAGGTTTTCAAACCTATTCCACGCACATTCCTATGAGAAGTTATGTATCCCAGCGCATCCTTCTGAGGAACCATGTACACCTAGTACATCCTTCCGATGAGTTATGTATCCCAAACACATCCTTCCGAGTAGCTATGTACTCCAAGGGCATACTTTCACCATCTCACCTACATTACATACAAGTATGCAGTTTACATGATATGTCATCATAAAATTTTAATCAAAGATTCTCAAATCTATTTCATGCATACATGATTTCCCAAATATCAAATGATCAATAACATTGATAGTCAAAATAAAAATCTAAATTCACAATTATGCTTCCTGCAGAAGATCAAAATTTTGCAACTATGAGGTAATCCTCATATTGTTTGTATTTTGCAAGTGGGGAGTACTCGTCCCTTAATTACGCATGTTGCCCAAAACCTGGACATCCACATACAACATGTCATCCTGGCACAATTTTTAATCACCCAAACAATCATAGTTAGTCAACAGGAACCTTCAACATCAAGCAATGCAAAACAAGCATATCCATTCTTAGCATGATTCAAAACCATCATAGGAGATCACAGTCTCCCATAATCAACAAAAAAACTTACAATATGAAGTTTCAAAACCTGTTCTTAGTCATGAGATCCTTCTCATGGCACATGGCAGCTTGCTGCCCTGGGTTACATTGGGCACAACCATGCTGCTCTACTCAGGTCATTCTACATGAGTCTTCAGGAAGTCCTCATATGTAGACCCATACACACGAGGCCAATTCCTCACGGAACTACAAGTTCACATGCAGGCTTCCTCGGCCTATACATAGGCTTCACTTTAACTGTAGAATCTTCTTTAGTGAGCTTCCTGCAATACCCTGCAAGTCTCACAAAAGATCTTATCTCTGTTAACTTTCTTGGAGCAGGCCAACTCATCACGTCCTCAATCTTTTCAATGTCTCCAGATATTCATCTATCTGCAATAATGTGACCTAAATGATGAATTCTACTTCATAGAAGTCATAGTTGCTCAACCCTGCATACAGCGTAAGCTTCCCAAGCAATTCAAAGTCAACCTCAAATGTTCCACATGTTCTTCCTCATTCTTAAAATAAACAATAATGCCATCAAGGAAAACAAGAGAAAACTCATTCAGATACTTACTCAAAACATTATTCATGAGGCACATGAATGTAGTTGGTGCATTGGTACCACTACAACTCATAAGAACCATACCCTGCTCTGAAGGTTGTCTTATGAACATCTTCATCCAGGACTCTTACCTGATGGTCACCAGACCCCAAGTCAATCTTGGAAAATACGTTTGATCCTCTCACTTGATCAAATAGGTCATCAATCCTAGGCAAAGGATACTTGTTCTTCACAGAGAATTTGCTCAGCTATCTGTGATCAATACACAACCAGCGTATATCATCTTTCTCCTTCTCAAACCCAACTGGTGCTCCCCACGGGGACACACTTGGCCTGATATAGTTCTTTCCCACAACTCTTGCAATTGCATCTTCAATTTTATGATTTATGGTGTACTCACCCTGTAGGGTGTCTTGGACACTGGTGCTTTACCTAGCACAAGTTCAACCACGGGATCAACATCCCTCTTTGGAGGAAACCTTGGAACTTCATCAGGAAAACATCCTTGAGTTCTTGCAACACATGAAGGTCCTCCAACCTAGGAGCTTCATTCTCTGCTGCCTCCAAAACATGAGTTGCATACACTCTGCAACATTTCCCACATAGCTTTTTCAGCTGTATTGTTGAAATCTGCCTATTGGAGATCACTTCTAGAAGGCCTTTCAGAACCTTTAGGTTGCTTCTTCATCCAAGCACTTCAAAGGTCTTGTTGTAACAATCAAGCATTTTTATTTGTGCTTCCAACCAATCCATTCCAATGAGGACATCATAGGATCCAAATGGCAGAACATTCAGAACTACACAAATGACTATCCCATCCATGACCAATGGGCATTTCCTTACCACCTCGCTGATCTTCTTCTTAGTTACAGTGGCTAGCAGAACCAACCATGATTTTCTATGCTTTGAATTCTTCAAAGTGCACATCTCAACAAGTCTATGGGTGATATAGTTGTGAGTCGATCCAGGGTCAATCAAAATAGAAACAATCTGTTTAACAATCTCACCCTCAACTTCCACCAAAGTTGAGTTATGACCTGCATGGTGGTCTTCTAACACTGCACAAATTTTAGGAATGATCCCTGATTCCTAACCCATAGTTTTAGCTTCTTGGGTGCTAGGGACTTGACCCTCATTCCTATTCGCAAGTGGACAATTCCTACGCATATGGGGTCCTTCACATCCCCAACATTTGAGTAGTTCCTTTAGCTTTTCCCTCATCATTCTAGCCTGATTAATCACAGCTTGTGATGGCTGCCTTTGCTTCTTCAAGAGGTGATGAGACTTAAAACCTTTCTTCCTTGGGTTAAGCTTCTCATTATTCTCATGAGAATTTATCCTACTCCCTTCCATCTTTGTTAACTGATGCCCAGAGTTTATCTGCCTTTGGAGATCTGCCAAACTTTGTAGCATGGTTGTAGTCAATTGGTTTTGCTCTACCAAATCCTTGACCAACCTCTTATTTTCTTCTTTGCAATCCTGCAAATCTGCCCTCGGGATTCTTATGGTAGCTGTAGCATCTGGGGAACTCTCTTGTTACCTCTTCCCAATAGCTTCAGTTCCATGATCTTGGGCATTGTAAGCTTGCCTTACATAACCTTCTCCATGTGGACAAATCAGGCGCAAATATGCAACCTTCCTCGATGTGCTTCCTCTGCGATCCATGTCGGCTCGCTTTCAATCAACCCAGCCGACCTATCAGATCGAATCTGCCAAGACAACAACATTATCGCAGCTTTTTCTGTCATCCCAGCCGACAAAGGAGAATTTTTCTCCACACTTAGAAGAATTTTGAATTTTTCTATTGTGGTTGTTGTTAGTTGAACACATAATCTGATTCTTCATGGCCCATTGAGGCCCAAAGCTGCAACATGAGCTCTGATACCACACTGTCATGTCCCCTCCCGTCCGCTAGAGAGAGAACATGACCATTTCTGCTACCTAATTGATGCAGGAACATCCAGCTCGAAGTTCACTCTATTCAAGTATGTGTATAGATTCCCTAACTTCCCAATAGCAAAGAAATTGATCCAGTAAGTGATCAACTTGATGATCCACGAAGAAAGATCTCAGAGGAGATCGAATGGTAGAGAAGAAATCGTGACGAAAATCAGCAGTCACAATATGTTCCACATATGGAAACAAATCAACGACTGAGAACCAACCCGCAAGAATCAACGGTGCGGAAAGCTTGAGTTTGCGGAATCGGGAAAATATGGAAATTGCGATCCCGCATCCCACATCCCTCATGTGGAATAGACCGATGCAAAAAGGAGAGTTGCGGAAGGAGATCTATGGGGAAATTGTGATCCCACATCCCGCAAGTTGCAGAAAGAATATTTTTGTCAGGAAATTCAACCTGTTAGCAGAAGTCTTAGACAGATTTGGTCATTAAGGCCATCACCAATCCGTACAATCTAATCCCCATAACGTAATTTAAAAATGCATTGAAATAAAATATACACATATGCATACAATTGCAATTATACAGCGGAAGCAAATCATCCATTCAACACATTAAACATGTTCATCATATTTCATCAAGCAAATGAAAATGTAGAGATTAACACAGAGATACTTATATTTGAAAGAAGATCGTGTCGCAACAAGCTATGTCGTTGCAACGTTACGCCCAACCATAGGCCAGTGTTCTCATCAATCTCTCAGCAACACTGCCACCCCTGAGCTGGGCATGATTCCCACAAGGAATAAGGGAACACTAGCAGACTCAGACATAGCCAAGGATACAACAAAAACTCGGCCAAGCCAACACAATTGTGTTTATCAGGCTGCAAAGAATTTGGAAAGGCTGACTGCTAAGCTAGTGAGATCAACCACAGAGCTATGGACACCTACACCATATATAGCCTGGATTATAAAACATCTACACACCCAACACAAGGAAGCATCCCCTTCTTTGCTACACAGTCCCTCAGGAAATGCCTTCCCATTCAGTGATATCCAAGGTGTGCAAAGAAGAAATCCAGCCCCCTAGATCTGTCTGTGAGGTTCCTTCTCATACTAGGTTTGTCGAGCTAGTTCAGACCCCGTTTCCACTCCCAAATTAGTTCAGACCAAAACAACAGAGGTATACATAGCAAATACAAAATTTTGGGTAGAGGAAAAACGTTTTGCAACAAAAAATGGTTTAGTAAAATGGGGAAAAAAAACCCGGAATGAGAAATTCTGAATTCAACAACAATTCTAGGCATTGCATGAGCCAACTCAACTGCTACAAACCACAAAATCGTAATTCTTTGCTGGCCATTCACTCCATAGCACCAAAACGGATTTCCTAGGCATGCACAATGAGGAAACAACTAAAAACATGAAGGACAAAAACTCAGGAAGGTTCACCTGCGTGAGAGCTCCACGGGAATGAAGGATGGATGATTAAAAACGTCCCGCAGCTCCCTAAAACGTGAGAGAAGATGAAAATGTGAATGCATGAGGGTATGGGCATACGTTTTTGGGTGTTTTCTTGCCCATGAAGTCAAAACACATTTTTCAAAAAAATGGGTGCTCTGCCCAATTCGAATTTGACCTCCATACCCTTCCCATCCCAAGGCAATAACTTCCCCTTAGACATTTGTCTTTTCCCCATGGCCCAAGGTTTGATTATATCCCCCCTCCCTATTCCATGTGAAATCATGCCCCAACTCTTTAACATTGTGGAGCATAGCTGGTTGTGGTATTTTTATTAATTTGCATTTTACATGATGTCTCAAACATATCGTGCCTGGCTAGCACATAAACCAGTGGCATCGATTTCAATCACCGATACATAAGACACTAAATCCATGGTGGGGAATTTGCCTTTAGCTCCGCACCATGATTAAATACAATATTTACATCATATGCAATTCAATACCACGGGGTCAAAACCAGGGTGTTACAAGGTGTGTCTCCTAAGTGATGTAATTCTCAAAAAAACTCCATCGAAGTCTTTGGGGGTGATGGTGGAATCACTCAATGAAGGGGAAGGAAATAGGAGAATGGGAAGAGTCTGGAGAAGTAATAGCCAAAGAATCAAAGCAATAGGGGAAAATCTAGTAGCCTCAGGTCAGTATCCAACCATTAAGGAGGCATTCCAAGCTATTTCCAAGTCTTTCTAATGAATCTAATCTCATGGAATATAAGAGGATTGAATAGCCCAAGGAAAAACATAATTCTAAGAAGGAAGATTGAGGTAGAAAAACCTTTAGTGGTTATGATAAAAGAAACCAAATGTACAGAAAGGCAACTTAAGAAAGCGGGAACAAAAATATGGAGAGGTAGTGAAATGGTGGCTATTGATGCTAAAGGAACGGTAAGAGGAATAGCAATTTGATGGAACCCGCTTGAAGTATTTATGTATAATTTATTGACATCTAGATTTATTATTTCAACAAAATTTCATGTAATAGGTACAAGCATTAGAGGTATAATATGTAATGTTTATAGGCCATACCAAGCTTCAACTAATGAACGCTTCTTAGTATCTATGGAAATAATGAGTCGATGGGTAGGACAAAAACATTGGATTTTGGGAGGTGATTTCATCGTTATTAAATGTCTGGAGAGAAAAAAGGAGGCTTAAGATCTTTAAATAGCACCAATCTCAAATTCAGAGATTTAATTGAGATCCTGGAATTGGTAAATGTAAGAACATCAAATAGTATCTATAACAAGAATAATAAAAGGATGGGAGAGAGGAAAATAGCCTTGAGGTTAGATAGATTCTTGATCTTTGAATCAATAAAGGTAGCAGGGAAAGAGGTTACAATGATAGTTTTTCCAGCTGCGAGATTGAACCATTGGTCGATAAGTTTAAAATGGTGAAGGGTAGGAGAACATCTACATAGACCCTTTTGTTTTGAGAGTCTTGGTTATCCCATCTAGAATTTAAGAAGAAGATCAGAACTTGGTAAGAGGAATTTGTACCACCAAAAAGATCAATAATGTGTAGATTTCAACAAAAATTTGAAATTTGTCAAAGAAAAAGTGAAGAAATGCAATGAAGAGTCCTTTAGGAATATCTTTCAAGAGGAAAATTAGAGATTGGAAAACGTGATAGAGAAGATCCAAAGAATAAGTATGACCTACGGGTACACAAAAGAGGTTAAAAATGAGGAGAAGGAGGTGTTGGTTCAACTAAACATGAAGGAAGAACGAGAAGATTTAACTAAATATAAACTTTTAATTTATTTATTTATTAGTATACCATATAAATAATCCAAATGTAAACTTTAACAGGAATTGATTTTTGTTATCAGTAAAAGATTTAACTAAATTTATTAATCCAAATATCAACTTTAACGGGTGCAAAGTTTATTTCCTTTAAAAATTGATTCTCGTTATCATCAAAAGATTTAATTAAACTTATTGCATGTGGTGTGGAACCCAAATAACTATTAATAAAATATTTTAACTTCTGGAGATTTCAAAAATTAATTGAAAGTCAATGTCTATATTTATAATTTTTTTAAATTTTAACTTTGTAAAAAATAAAAATAAAATATTAATTTAAAAATAACAATGAAATTGGATGGGATAGAGACGATGAGAAGGAGGGAGATGTGACAACGTTCCTAGGGTTTGTAGGGTTTCAACGGTTTCACTGGTGGATAGCAGCGAACAAGTGCAATTGGTGGTAGGCATGGGGACGATGCTTAGGGGGGCTGACCCTCACCCAATGGGACTTAGGAAAATTAGTGCAAGGTGATACAATAATGGATACCTGCATGGGAAATGGAGGAGAAGGAACAAGTGACACTAAAGATATACTGGGTATTTAAAAATATTTAAGAAAACCAGGCCAATGCTTGCCAAAAATGACAGCAATAACTAGCCTTCATATCAACTTTGAGGGCCTTAGAGCTCACAATCAATACATGGAGGATCACACACTAATTAGGAAATTGTGGGAATATGGCCATGTGAGAAGGCTTTAACCTAGTGGATCCATGGAATGTGGAATCCCAAAGGGCATTATGATATGCAGTTGGGCGTTAAAGGTTTTCTTATCATAGTCTTCTTCAATATGGAAGAGCATAATAGGGTTATTGAATGAGGGCCTTATTTTTTAAATTCTACAAGCCTATTTCTAAAAGAGTGGAAGGAAAGGTTTAACCTAGATAGAGAATACCTAACGGTGGCTCCAATATGTATTTTCCTCTGCTCCTGGCCGATGGAATACTAGAGGGAGGAAATTCTGGAAGACCTGGGCAATGTGATAGGGGAATTAGCTAAAGTTCCATAGCAGACTAAATCGGTGAGACACATGTTAAATGCTTGCATTTGTGTGTATATGGATTTACCAAATGTGCTTCCATAAGCAATTAACTTATATTGGGACGATGAGGAGTGGATCCGGCCTATGGATTATAAAAATGTACCCTTCAAATGCAGGCTTGTCACAAACATGGGAAAATTTTAGAGACTGTCCCCTGTAAAAATCAAGAGGAGTAAAAAGTAATAAAAATGAGAAGGACGTTGAGGGGTTCACAAAGGTTAATAGCATAAAAGGAACGGTAGGAGAGGTATCGGTCCGAATATCTACAAGAAGACACAAACTACAAACTTGTATGAATCTCTAGAGCAAGACGAGAATAATTTGCAAGAGAAAGTGGATAATAATAAACAAGAAGAGGATATGAAAGTCGATAAAGAGATATTAGAAAATGTTGGGGTTTTGACAGAAGAAGAACTGATGGATGTAACGTCCCCATACACCATAATGCGGATAATTTAATTTTTTTTCTTAAAGAACCTCTGTTGTTCTTCTGATAAACACTGGGTATGGACGTTAACCTATTCTCCAACCTTCATCTCAGGATTAGAACCACTATACCAGTCGTTCTAACTTCTGCCCTTCAATTATCCATTCTGTGTCCAGAATGGCCATTTCTGCCTTGAACCTATCTTTTCGCAATTTGCGTTCTACACTTCCGCCCTCGAAAATTAGAAATCGAAAATATAAGGTTCGACGAAAATACTAAATCCTTATTTCGCCTTCTGCATGTCGTACTTCCGCTTTTCGCTTTTCGCACTTCGGAACTCGGAAATCGGAACTTCAAATGTGTGAAGGAACTTTTAACGGACTTTTTGCCTTCCACACTTCGAAACTTGGAAATCAAAACTCAAATGTGCGAAGAAAATTTTAACATAATTTCTTCCTTCTGCCTTCCCAAATTCCTCCTTTCGCACTTCATAACTCGAAAATCAGAACTCAAATGTGCGAAGGAACTTTTAACGGACTTTCTACCTTCCATGCTTTTTCTTTCCACATTCTGTACTTCGGAACTCAGAAATCATAATTCAAGATTTAGACGACATGAAATATTTCGCTCCTGCCTTCCGCTCTTCACCTTTTGACCTCGGAACTCAGGAATTAGACTTCAACATTTTGACAAAGCGAAAGATTCCACTTCCAGCTTCCGCTTTCTTCCTTTCGAACTCGCAATTCAGAAATCAGACTTCAACATTTAGACGAAGCGAAAGATTTCAATTCCGCCTTCTGTACTTTGGAACTCAAAAGTCACAAAACCATTAAATGACAAAAACCTTCAATCCTCATTTCCGCCTTCCACGTTCTGCCTTTCCGCCTCTAGTGCGGAATTCGGGGATCAGAAGACCAAATCCTTACCTTAACCTTTTTCCATATTTCCTCCTTCTCCTTTCCGCGGGCGGATCCCGGAAGTCAAAAAACTCACTTTCTGCTTTATCTTTTCTCCTGGATTCCACCTTCTGCCTTCCACAGGCAGATCCCGGAAGTTGGAAATCCCACATTCTACTTTGATAAAACTTCTTTCTCCTGCCTTCCGCCTCCGCTACGGAACTAAAAAACTAGAAGAACAACATTCAGCCTTAACATTTTTCTACACTTCTGACTTCCACTTTCCGACCTCGGACTTCAGAAATCGAAAAACACACTTCTACTTGGATTTATACTTCTTTCTTCCTCCTCCCGCGTTCCATCTTCCAATGCGGATCTCGGGGTGCGAAAACACCATAATATTCCTTGTCCAACTTTTCCTTTTCTGGTTTTTGCTTTCCGCCTTATGCAGGTGGATTCCAAGGTGTAGAAACACCAAGTCAGATGTATTCTGACCTCTATACAGGCTTCTAGCCTCCATGAACTTAGGCAGATGCATCATAAAAACACTAGGCATGAACATAAGTAAAGTGCATAAAACGTACAAGGCATAAACAAGCAATTATAGGGACGTTCAACATGAACATAGCACTTCATCATAATCATAAGCACTCTACTTAACCAGTATAATCATTCGTAAGAAAATACATTCCATAAACAGGGTGACAGAGAAACTTATGCAACAGTGAATCCTACTTCATTCAGAGAAAGCATTCTTCCTTATCAACTCATCATATTCATTCATATGCAACTTCAATGCATAAATTGGAATAACAAAGAGTACTTATCTTGATGATTAAGCTGTCCCGCAACTAGCTATGTCGCTGCAACGTTCCACCCAACCATAGGCCAGTGTGTTCATTAATCTCTCAACACACCGCCACCACTGAGTTGGGCATGATTTCCACAAGGAACTAGGGAACAACAGGCTTACACACAGCCAACACACATCAGAACACGATCAACGAACTAATAGTTAGGTTTCACAAACTGTCCAGCAAGGCCAATAAACTATTGGGGCAAGGTAACAAGCCAAACACAACAAGACACAACCAAACCAACTAACAGTTGGGTTGATCATGCTTCTAAGGAAATCGAAAGGTAGAATTGTTGGGCTAGTGAACTCAACCCTAGAGCTAAGGATACCTACACTAGATCTGGCTTGGTCTCCACGATTCCACCCCACCCTACACAAGGAAGTATTCCTTTCTTTGTTATATAGTCCTTCAGGCCATACCTTACCTCTAGTGTTCTCTCGAGTGTGCAGGTCGAATTTACCAACCCCTCTTGATATGTTTGTGTGGTTCCTCTCTTTACTAGGATTTTCAACCAATTCTTGCCCTCCTCCACTCCTAAGCCTTCAAACATAAACAAGGCTACACAACACAGAAATCCTCAAAGAAAACTCAGCACTCAGGCTTCATTCTGTAACACAGAGAAAATAGGGTCTCATACCACAATGTCACTCAAGAAAAACAATGTGGAACTACTCTTCCACACGCAGTGTAGTCGAACCATCACATTGCTCGTCTCTGGGGAAAGCAGGAAACCACAGAGGGTCATACTCTCATAAAATCAAGAGATCTCCACTGCCCAATCGCTCAACAAGACACTAGTTTCTCCACCAAGATTAAATGACCAACATGAACAACTCAGAATAGGAACGCAACTCTGCAATCAAGCTCCCCAACAACGTGAATGGTAGAATAAACATAATGAAAAACCATGACACTCCGGCACAACAAAAGCGTCTAGGAGAAAGGACGAGATGGAACAAATTCCCATGCAAGTTTACTTGTTGCAAGAGAAAGAACGTGACCTCCCATGATGTAGACCTACAGGCTTACTCAATCAAGCCATATATTAAATTGAGCACATAGATCTGTGGACCAACACACAACTCACAAGATAGATCATAGAATTTTACTTAGAAATTGAAGAATGAAACAATGCAAAAATAGCTTGCGACCGTGAATGCTTTCGTTAATCAAAAGTAATTAGATAATTAATTACAATGAAATACAATGGATAAATAGCCTCATGCAATTCGAATCTGTGAAAGGAAACTCAAATTTGTTTGACTCTACTTGACTACATTGTTAACTGACCTTGTCTAAATCATTATCGAAGTTCAAAATCCCAACTCAAGTGTCTAATTCAGTGTTAACTAGTCTAACTGACTAAGGTAGGTGAGTAAATATGCCTCACCTGCATGCAGCCATGCAAAGCTAGCACTAATTGAGTAGAACTGAGTGTAACAGACTAGAACTGAATGTAACTAACTCCTAACTGAGATTGACTAGTCACCAACTGAACTGAACTAATGGAGGTTAGTGTCGGCACTCCCAGTGGATTCTAATTTGTAGTGATTGATCTAGGAGGCTCCTAAACTGATGCATGCAAGTGCAATCAATGGAACTTGGCCTCAATTAGTGCTCCCCACACTTTAGTAACTGGTTCATGTGCCCCAATTAGGCCAAGTGGACCCCATGGTGCTACTGACTAAAAATAGACTAAAAGGACTCCTGACTTAGACATAATTGACCAAATTGGACAAGAGAGGATTATAATCCTAACACCCCCCCTAAATGCTAACTTGGACCATTTGTGGGCCCTAGAAACTAAGACCATAGGTCACCCATTACAACAAGTAAAGAAATTGCTCAATACAAGGAGCTGGGGGAAAAACCACTTAGGTAAAAATCCCCCCCTCTAACTAAGAAGATAGAATCAAGATTCAAGTTTTAAAAACTTGAAAATATGTTGCTGCAACCTTCATCTCTATGATGTAGCGAAGCAGCATACATGATGTTCTGTGCACATGTATCATAGGGCCTGGCATGTAGACTTCTCCATCTTCTCCCAAAATGATGATGGAAGGAAGGAGGAATGTAATCTTTGCCTCTTTCTGGATGAAGAGGTGTATGATCCACTCTATTCCTTTGAAGGAAGTGTAACTGATCAGACCTTTCCATGTAGCATCTCACAGGTATTTTGTTACATCTCTCTGAAGGAGGTAAGATTGCATGACATAGCACAAGGTTCTTTGTCTTATGTGTGTCAGATGGATTTCCGATCATCTTCCTAGCTTCCTGCTTGGGAGTGGGGACTGGATCTGGATCTGAATCACCCTAAATCTCAATCTCATAAACTAGTACAGATGGTTCTACAATACTAGTGGAAATTGAAAAAGAATTAGATGGAATGTTTTTACCTTCCCTTTCAAGTGGCAGCTGAGAATGCACTGGTTCTAAAAATGGCATGAAGTGTGAGAAATCATATGCCTTGGAGGCATGATTTACAACACCCTTCGCTATGATGTTCCCAGTAGAGATATCTGTGATCTCCACTGAGTCATGACCAAAGATTACTCGCTTTGGAGAGCCAGTGTGAGTCATCTGGTACATAGATAACCGGTTTGCAGCTAAGGAGGGCACATAAAGCACATATTTGAACTTTCCATGTTCAAGCTTGATATAACCCTTCCCTTTGGCTCGAATTTGACTGTTATTACCCATCTGAATACTAGGACCATCAAAATACTGTAAAGAAGAGAATGACTCTCTGGATGCAACCATATGATTGGAGGCTCCAGAATCAATGAGGAAGGCATGTCCTGTTGAACATCTATCCTTCAGTGCATGCAATGTCTCTTCATGTTCTTCAGTTTCTTCTCTATGGTCATCCTTCCTTGCGCTAGCAGGTACAGTAACGTTATGTTTCTTCAAAAGAAGAGCCATTTCATCAATTGTTCTTCTCATACATGAGCTTTCTGGATGAAATCCCCTTCCATAGTAAGAACAAAGGGTCTTTCCTTTGCCATTGTTCTTGCTCCTCTTTGAACCTAAAGGCTCATTTGACTGCTCTTTCTCCATAGGAGGCTCATCCTTTTGCTTCCCTTTATCATTCACTACCTTAGGTCCTCCAGCAACCAGTGCTTGATCTTTGGAAGACCGAATGATCCCTATTTGGATCAACTTGTCATCCTCCTGAGTGAGAGATTCAATGAAGGCATTAAGAGTAGGCATGCTCCAATTTGGAGTAGTGAGGTTCACTGAATGAAAGGTTGATACAAATACTGAGTATTCTGTAGTAAGTTTTGAGAGAATGGAAAGGATGAGTTGATCATCCTCCTTCTCAACCTTGCACAGCTTCAACTGGAACACCAGGTTCTTGAATTTGGTGAAGAAATCATTCAGTCTTTCGAAGTTGGATGGATGAAAAGAAAGCAACTCAGTCTCTAGCTGATAGATCCTCAGGTCACCCTACTTATCAAACAAGGAATCAGTATTATCCCAAACCTCCTTGGGAGTCTTCAATCCATTGATGTGGAAGAGAAGATCTCGAGAGATTGAGAGGCACACGCATCCATATGCTTCATCAAGCCTATTTCAGCACTTTTCTTTGTCAACATAATGAACTAGATCTGCATCTATCTCCATAGTGAGTCTGAAGAGTCTTTTGGAGCGAAGCTGCATCTCCATGTCCTCCTTCCACTGGTGGTAGTTGAAAGGAGTGAGAAGCTCCATTGGAGGGGCCATTTTGAATGTAGTGAAGGAGAATGAGCTGTTGTAGCAAATGCGGTGAAGATAAAACTGAAAATCACACAATCAAATAGAAAAAGTAAGGTCGACAGCTTGCACTTTTGGAATTTTCTTCACACTCAGCATAGTTGATCAGGCAAGCTTGATCAACAATTCCTTTACTTGGGATATTAAGTAGTAAATTCTCCGCTTTTGGTGCAGTACTGGAAGGAGCAATTTTGCTAAATTATTTTTTATTATCCAAGTATGAATCTGTAGTAGGAGAAGTGCCTTGTCCTGCTGAGGCTCTGATACCATATTAAATTGAGCACATAGATCTGTGGACCAACACACAACTCACAAGATAGATCATACAATTTTACTCAGAAATTGAAGAATGAAACAATGCAAAAATGCCTTGCAACTGTGAATGCTTTCACTAATCAAAATTAATTAGATAATTAATTACAATGAAGTACAACGGCTAAATGGCCTCATGCAATTCGAATCCATGTGAGAAAATTCGAATTGGTTTGACTCTACTTGACTGCATTGTTAACTGACCTTGTCTAAATGATTATCAGAGTTCAAAATCCGAACTCAAGTGTCTAATTCAGTGTTAACTAGTCTAACTCACTGAGGTAGGTGAGTAAATGTGCCTCACTTGCATGCAGCCATGCAAAGCTAGCGCTAACTGAGTAGAACTGAGTGTAACAAACGAGAACTGAATGTAACTGACTCCTAATTGAGCTTGACTAGCCACCAACTGAACTCAACTAATGGAGGTTGGTGTCGGCACTCCTAGTGGCTCCTAATTTGTAGGGATTGATCTAGGAGGCTCCTAAATTGATGCATGCAAGTGAAATCAGTGGCAGTTGGCCTCAATTAGTGCTTCCCACACTTTAGTAACTGGTACATGTGCCACAATTAGGCTAAGTGGACCCAATGGTACTAGTGACTAAAAATAGACTGAAAGGACTCTTGATTTAGACATAATTGACCAAATTGGACAAGGGAGGATTATAATCCTAACACCATCAGATTGACATGCCTTGCTCTGCCCAAGGAATTAACTGCCTCGTCCAACTTCTAGAAGAAATTGATGATTGAGGACACAGGACAAAAGGTAGTCAGGGATTTCATGGGTTTCCCCAGTGACATCTGGTCACAACCTATTGGGTCAATAGTTTGACTAACTCCCCTCCCTATCCCTTGTGGAATCATGCCCCCGTCTCTTTAAGGTTTGTAGTCCCATAGCTAGCTGTGGTTTTATATTAATTTGTACATTTACATGATATATCAAAATATATAATGTGCTTGACTTAGCACTATCACCATAGGTATCAGCCTTGATCACCTATCCACAAAACATTCATTAATGGCAGGGCCTTGGCCTTGAGCTCCATGCCATGATCTCAATACAATATTTACCTCATGTAGAATTAAATGCCATCGGGTCAAAACTGGGGTATTACAATGGACATGCAAGTCAAAGAAATAGAGGACATGGAGTTGGGGGGAAATTGATCTGGAAGGGATAGAAAAACATGCACAAACTTGGAAACATAGTACATCCCCTCACAACAAGTGTGTCTCTTGAGGGATGTAATTCTCAAAACAACTCCATCGAAGTCTTTGGGGGTGATGGCAGAATCACTCAAGGAAGGGTAAGGAAATAGGAAAATAGGAAGAGTCCGAAAAAGTAATAGCCAAAGAATCAAACTAGTATTTGACCATCAAGGAGGAATTTCAAGATATTGCCAAGCCTTTGTAATGAAGCTAATCTCACATAATATAAGAGGATTCAATAACCTAAGGAAAAAAAAGAATTCTAAGAAGGAAGATTGAGGCAGAAAAACCTTCAGTGGTTATGATTAAAGAAACCAAATATACAAGAAAGGTAGCTTAAGAAGGAGAGAACAAAAATCTGGAAAGGTAGTGACTCTAGTGGCTATTGATGCCAGAGGAAAAGAAGGAAGAATAGCAGTGGAACTGCTTGAAGTAAGTATGTATAATTTCCTGGCATCTAGATTTATTATTTTAGCAAAATTTCATGTAATCGGTACAAGAATCAGAGGTATAATATCTAATGTTTATGGGCCATACGAATATTCGGCTAAGGAAGGCTTCTTAAGAGCTATGGAGAGCCTACGTCGATGGGTAGGGCAAAAACATTGAATTTTAGGAGGCGATTTCAACCTTATTAGAGGTTTGGAGGAGAAGAGAGGAGGCTTAAGATCTTTAAATAACAGTAGTCTCAGATTCAAAGATTTAATTGAGAACCAGGAATTAGTAGATGTAAGAATGTCAAATAGTGTCTATAGGCTAGAACAGTAAAAGAATGGGGGAGAGGAAATTAGCCTCGAGGTTAGATATATTCTTAATTTCTGAATCATGGGTTGGGTTTCTAGTATGGCCTTAGGAGTTGCACTCGTTATTCATATTTTTCTCCACCAACTGGTTAATCTTCGAGTACCTGTGGAGCCTCTATTGATGCCTCATGTGTCACATAGTTGTCCCTGTTTACACACTTGAGTCTATTCTTACTAAGTGTCTGCATATGCCTCATGCTCTTGTTCAAAGAATGTCTAGATTGAGTCATCCATTCCTCAAATATCTTGACTCTACATGTCAGCCATTCCCTGTACATTATAGAGTTTTTGTCCTACCTAGAACCATGGGACTACCTTCATCATTGGTATGTGACCTTGAACTGAACAAATGATACCTCATCAATGGTTGTTGACTGAGTGGTTTCCCTTGTGTTTGACAACAATAAATTTATTCACACATTGGGATTCATGCCATGTATTGGGTTCCATTAGACCCAATTGGTGGTTGCCTCGCCTCTATCGGTAGTTTTCATCATTAGCTGTTGTTTAGAGGGTCTCTTTTGCATGCTACTTGCATTTGGTATGAATGAGAGATATACATGGTTACTGGTCTCATGTACATCTTGTTCATCTGAGTTCTTCCAAATCATGCAGCCTTGTTGTGCACCTCGCGTTGTTTGATGGGGGATACCCTAATTCCCTTCTTCCAGTGGATTCCATTCCATCGACTTCATATCATTTATTCTGGAATTGGAATATAGAGTCAGTTGAGTGCCTTGAGACTTGTAGTCATCAATGGAAAGTCCTCTCACCATCAAGAGATTTGCAATACATCAATGTCCCTTTATCGATGGATTCTTCGAGTGTTCGACCTCAACACCTCTATTTTCACTTCTCTATTGCACTCAGTACCTTAACACCCATTTTCATCATCGGTAGGTTGTCTCGCATATGTTAACAACACATCAATGACTAGTAATCAGAGAATATTTCATCATGTTCGACCTCAACACATTTATTCACGTGATGGGGTTCCATCAATTAATTGCATAAAAGACCTCAAATTATGGTGGCATTTCATATATACTACTTCCTTGATCATGACAATACCTATGGGATTTCAGTTCTCATACCAAAGCAGTGTACTTTATTATGTACTAGATGTATTCATTCAGTATGGAAAACAAAGTCCATTATGTATTGTACGTGGTTGTGATCACTCATGACATATGGTCGTTATGCTTATTCATGGTCATTGTACTTATATGTATCCAGGATTGTTGTATATATTCCAGATATGCAGTCATGTATACAAAGTCATTATTGTATTATACTGATGAGTGGCTAGTTCTTCCGGTTGGGTCTTCACAACTCCACTTCTAGGATTGTTATAATGTATTTCGGCCATCATGCACCTCTCTAACCTCACACATTAGGAGGCATATGTTATAGCGTGATTTGCCACACCTTATGTGTCGTGCCTTGAGGGCCTTCCCTTGTCCCTATGCAGACCCACTATACCCCCCTTACTGAATAAAGTCTTGATGCTTTAGTATAACCCTAAAAAATACATTTTTGAAGACACACGCAGTTGAACAACTTTGTAGCTCGTGTGTACACAGGTTGCACCATTACAACCCATGTACATCGAGTTTTGTGCTAAAAACAAAAAACATTTGGAGTTTTACTCATCAAGTAACGAATATATTGATCCTTGGCCTTCCATATGGCTGGAAACCCTCCGATTCAACCCTCCATCTCCCATTTGAGGGCTATATATTGAGCCATTGTGAATCATTGGAGGAGGAAAAACTTTGAGAGTAAGGAAACTATAGCACAATTTCCCCCCATTTCCATATGTTTGAGTTTGCATCACTTTATCGTTGTTGATAGAACTCTTTATGTTTATCTCCTAAGATCCCTATTTTCCTTGTGATCTTTCCTTGGTTTGGAGTATTGAAGTGGGGGAGGAACTTGGTTTCTCGGTTCCGACGAGTTGTCGACAGAGGTTGTCACTTTGTACCTATGTTTGAATTAATAGAAATACTATTTTCTCATCCAATTTCATGTGCAAATGTTATGTATATTCCCATGGGTATATTTGCTTCATACATGTTTAGATGGATTATGCTAGAATAGGTGCTAACATTTCATGAATATGTTTAAATATGATTAGACATGTTTGTTGTTGAGGACAAGTTGTAGGTTCAAGATTTGGATTGAAAGCTCAACGACTGACTTCTTCAAACTTCCAGATGAGGTACGAACATTTATTTTCATTGTAAGCATTTAACATTGCTATGGCATATTTGGGATTAAAGTTGAATTCTGGTGTCATCATGTCTATTGTGGTCTACCCCAAACCATAGGAAAATTTTCTCTGTAACAACCACCATTATGATTGACCCTTACCACCATGAAACACGGGGGACATGCACTATTATCCATTAACCTCCATAAGTTAAGGTACATGATGAAAGATAGGAAGAACCCATAAAACTCCTACACCTAGGTTGGGACATGCATCGTGTTCATTAACCTCCATAAATTAATGTATAGGATGGAAGCTAAACTTCCCACAAACCCATACAACTCCTTCACCTTTCCTTGATCCTTGATTTTCCAACGTGTCTACTCTAATGTTGCGGTGCCTTAAAACATGATAGTATGTTACACATTCAAATATTTGGGTTTCGATTTTCAATGGACGTAATATACTACCAAGCTTGCCTTCATAGAGAGAAAAAGGGTCATTCATGAGATTCATGACACTCTCGTAGCCACCAAGAAATATGACAACTCTTATACTTCTCGCATCAATCAATCCTAGTTTTTGATACAAAGCAAATATCATTGTTTGGTTATTTGTCGTTGTTCTCAATCCTCATTAAAAAGAAGTTTCATGCTTTCCTTCATGATCAACTAAAATTCCTTGCACCTACCACCCTTACTTCAAGCAATTTTCAATAAAAACAATAAACTACTTAAATAAACTTACTTCATATTACTATCATATACCGAGACCTCATCTCCCCTTAAACAATTTTAAAAACCACCATAAATTTAAAAAATTAACCTACCAATGAAACCCCTCTAACCTTTCAACTTAATTTACCAACTACATAAATTTCAAAAATTAACCTACCAAGTAAAATCCCTCTCAACTTTCAACTTAATTTACCAACTATACAACCCCTCTAAACTTTCAACTTAATTTAGGAAATGTCCTTGAATGCTTAATCTATTTTGTTAAACCTTTATTTTTTTTCACATTCTCTATGTTGGAATGTGTGAATTATACAACATACAAAATATAAAAAATCTACAAAAATATAATCCTTGTGTAATTAAATTTTATGAATTAAAATTTTTAAATATATATATATATTTATAATTGATTTTAAATAAGTTTTTTTTTAATTTCATGTTATGAATAATTTTTTATGTTTAATAAAAGAAGTGAAGTATAATATTTTGAAATTGGATGTTATTCATATAAATAATTTTACTTATGTTATTTAAATATTATATTATAAAATTTTAATTTTAATATTTCATATAAATGTTTTTACTTGTGCCATTTAAATATAATATTATTAAATTTTAATTTTGTATTATATATTATATAATTTGTGTTTGTTTTTGAAATTGTTTTTAATATTTAAAATAGATCATTTTTTATCATTAAAAAATAATTTTAATTTTTTTATAAATAATTAATTATTTTTATGGATAATGTTATTGTTATGATTTTAAGTTATTTCCATTAAGTTGTATATACAAACTTATCTCTCATCTTTCATGTTAATGGTGTCCAAGCAATTTTATATTCTTCTTCTGATTGTGAAGGGGGCCATGCATGATAAAAGAATCTTACTTTTTACAAACTTATCTCTCACCTTTCATGTTAATGATGTCCAAGCATTTTTATATTCTTCCTCTGATTGTGAAGGGGCCATGCATGATAAAAGAATGTGACTTTTTACAAACTTATCTGTCATCTTTCATGTTAATGATGCCCAAGCATGTTAAGGAGTTAGCTTTCCACCCGACCATTTGCATCAATCGGACGACCTGGCTCGCGTGAGCTTTCACATCATGCATTGCTGGTCGTCGGATTGGTGCAAATGGTCGGGTGGGAAGCTAACTCCATTTTATGGAGTTAGCTTCCCACCCGACCATTTGCACCAATCGGACGACCTGGCTCGCGTGAGCTTTCACATCAAGCATTGCTGGTCGTCTGATTGGTGCAAATGGTCGAGTGAAAAGCTAACTCCTTTTATAATTCTTCTTCTGATTGTGAAAGGGCCCTGCATGATAAAAGAATGTGATGGAGAGGAGAATGAAAAATAAAGAAAAGAAGATTTGACTCTACTTTATATAAAACCAAACAAATGGAACCTTGTGTTAATGGGAAAAGTTCTCATCTTATTTATTGTGCTCACACTTTATTGTGAGAACTTATTACATATAATATTGTACTCACACTTTATTGTCAGGCCGAAGCTGTAAAATTGAAGTTTGAACATGTAGTTTGTCCAAAGAGGAGAGAGGAGGAGAAGCCTAGTGTGGACGTGGCAAGATCGAATTGGAGGAGATTATCCTGCATCTGGTAGGTCCCAATCAAAATTGATGATGGCAATACCCCGGTATTGTCCCCTCCATCAACAAAACCTAGACACAACACCTTGTTGTTGACCCTCACCATGGAGTTGGCTCCAAAGATCCTCCAAGTAGTAGTACCGTTGCCCTGCAACACAAGGTCAATCGTAGGCACGGCGGGCCCCACACGAGTGGACCCAACACCGGTAGAGTCGTAACACGCACCGAAGGGGTCCACCGAGGCAACGCGCGAGATGTTCATTTTCTTAGCCACGCTGGTGAACACGCCCACGAGAGAGTTGTAGATGGGGGTGGCGAGTTGCGTGTAGCGCACCACGGTGCTCAGCTTGGTGCCGCCGAGTCCCTTAGAGCCGATTTGCAGTTTCTTAGCGTCGATTGGCACGCGGACGCTGCCAACTTTGACACTCTGGACATGGATATAAAAGTCGTCCGTGTAGACGGAATTCTGGATCAAGGGAGTTCGGATGAGCTGGCGAGTGAGATCTGTGCCAGGTGGCGGAAGGAAGACGAGTGGCCCGTCGCCAAAGAAGAGAACACCCGGTGCATTTCCACTTGGCAGACACATGGCAAACTTGCGGCTAAACCCCTCTGCAGCAGAGAGCTGAGCTGGAAGTGCCAGAGTGGACGCGCTCATCCCTGCGACGCCAACCGTACCACTAATCAAACTGTAGATGTGTAGGAAGCAAGCGAAAGCCAGTTTGGGAAACCTGGCGAGGGGGCCGGGATTCGAACCGTCGCTGCTGGGAAGAGCCAGGACGTCTTGCGTGAGTTCGGCACTACTGGAGCCTTCGTTGGGCACGACGCAGGTGTGGTTGTTGCAGCCGGGGCCGCGGCTGCCAAAGCAGTTGCCGCAGCCGGAATACTGATACGACGTGCACAGCTCTGCACTGCAGGCAACCGGGCTGTAAGTGGAGGATCTGTAGCTTTTATTGTTGCATCTTACCCACATGAAATCTTGCTCGATATCAAGCACTAAACGCTGGATCTGTAGAGGGGTTCTCTGCTGGATTTCGATTGTGTAGCGCTGCGACGCGGTGTCTTGAGTGATCTTCGTGACAAGAGCCCTCGGGCGCCTCTGGGCCGCATTTGCAGGCAATTGACAGAAACAGATGATCACGGAAGCGATCAGAAACAGACGTAGCGAGGCCATTGCGTCCACGGGAGGTCGGTAGAGCTGGTGATGTTGGGATGGATGGAATTTGAGGTATAAATAGGGGGAGGATTCGATCTGTGTTTGACCGTCGAGTTTGGGACCTGCATGTGGGTTAGGCCGTCAACATTGACTTCAAGCCTGATGTAGTTACGATAAGCGAATCGAAATCCTTGAGACGTGTAGCTCTGGTAAACCCACGCTAAAAGATATAAAAACGGAACTTAGATCACCGGTCCGATTTTAGATTTGTTGAATCAGATCCTCTTGTGTGTATCGGGATTCAGGATGCATCAGCCCTAGGCTCTAACATCCGTGTCTAAGTACCCTACTGCAGAGCAATGAACGCTGAACGCTGCGGCAGCGTGAAGTGTGCACCGTTCAGTTTAAAGTTGTTTAAATCGAACGGTGCATACCGAAAGCTGTAGAGCTTTTAATGTTCTCTGTAGCTGAGTGCTGGCTTTACTGGCAAGCAGTATGGTGCTAAATATTTAATCTATTTCCTCATTAAATGATGAGATAATTCCAGTTATGTTTTATCAACAGCTTTTAATGTTCTCTGCACTGTAGCTGAGTGCTGGCTTTACTGTTGGCTTTACTGGCAAGCAGCATGGTGCTAAATATTTAATCTATTTCCTCATTAAATGATGAGATAATTCCAGTTATGTTTTATCAATATCAGTGGGATTATTATAAGGTGCTGTCTAACTAGGGGACTTTTTGACTTTCAGGCTAATTTTTCCGCTTGAATTAGGTGAATTTAATCTACAAAATCTGTAATTTCTGTTGTTTGTTTGGTGATTTTAAGTTTAGAAGTGAAATTAGGGGACAGGAAAACCCCAACCACCCACACTCTGTGTAAGATTTAGCAGTGTTTTTGAACGTTTTGAAAATTCTGTGAAGATTTATGGCCAAAAACTGATAATCCAACAAAAAACAGAGGTCAAAATGTCCCCTCTTTAGACAACTCTTTATTATAGTGGGCACTGATAAATGTGTTTGGATAATATAAATTGTGAATAAAGTGGATATAATTGTTTAACTGAAGCGCGTTCAAAATTGAGCCCTTCCAAAAGGTTCTAGCCTTTCTTATAAGTGTAAAGTTAAAATTGCTTTTCAAAAAAAAAAAAAAATTAAATTTACCCTTCTAATTAAGAATGGAATAATTATATCAGCACTTTAAAAGAAGGATAACATTTGAGATTATTCATGCATATAAATTTCCCAAGATGTTGAAATTCCTATGCTATAAAGTTGAACTCGTCATTCAAAATATTGGAAATATGATAAATTATAATCACTCATTCACTCATGTCATGCACTCACTCCTTAGTTTGGCAAGATGACCAATAATGATTGATGACTACGAGGCACTGGCCATTGAAATGTGACTCTCACTCTCGGGTCACTTGGGGCTACAATCTAAAGTGTGACAATGTGTCAACGACTAGCTATAACAATAAAGAACAACTACTAGTCTACTACTAGGCCCGAAACGAGCTCAAAACTTTGTGATTACTACCTATGTGATCCTCGCTACCAATGTCCACTCTTTTTTTATCAAAATGAAATCCAAAAGGCCGGTTTGATGAGTCCTCCTCTAAAAGACTTCATTTCTTGCCTGAATATCAAGGACTCGCGACAACTATAAACGACACTCGATGTAATGCAAATACAAATCATGGCATGTAGCTAGGATCACAAACTATGTAGACTTCGATTTATGCATTGCTATAGAGAGGTGTCATTGGGAACATGATATTGATGAACAATGAGTTAGAAAAAACATTTGAACCTAAGCACTTGAACAATGGTTATTAATAAAATTAAAAAAACAATCATTGGCACAAGAATAGTCTTCAATTTGATGGTGGCATGATCATGATGTAATCTCCCTACGTCCTTCCACACATTTGTGGTTTCTCACAACATTTGTCCTCAACGCTCATCACCAAAATACATATAAAAAGTACATGTCTTTACATTGTCTTCTCTTTAAATCCTCATCTCATACTCATAACTAAGGGTTATTATGTGTGTGCATCCCCACCTTATAATATCAATTAGGTCAAGGTGCAAAGACAACCATAAAATATCAAATGTGTTAAGACACAAAAAGTAAGAGAAAACTATAAGTAAGTCTTATATTAAATTGACCATATAAGTCTTTAATTGACACTATCATGTGATATTTGACACATTGGATTGTTGTGATCTTCTTATCACTTCTTACCAATGTGATTGCAAGGCATTGTTTGAAAGTGAAGTCCATAATTTTAGGTCTTCTTCTTCATTATCATGCCTTTTGGTAAGACAATAAGGAGGGTAGTGGCCTACATCAACATGGAAAACAGTTTTGATATAGAGGTATACACATTAATTGTTTTCATTAAATAACTTAAATTTCCTACGAGTGATTGCCGATTCACTAAATTGTGGACTGGTACAAAACACAACAAATTTTGTAGGCTCAAGTGCTTAATTAAGCACACCTAGAACTTTCTCAAATCTAGCCATTAATAAACTTATTTTGGTATTTTGGTTCAATTTAAAAGACAGATTGTTGAGACTCAGACATGCACTGAGTTGTGAGGCTTTAGCAGACTCAGGCTTGATTCCATTTCCCCTCCATCCCATACATGTATGCTTTCACGACAAGTGTTGAACAACAAAATTTCATGCCCCCACCTCGGTTATGCTAGCATTGCTAACTTGCTTGGTATGTAGCAATTTTGTTTTGTTTATGTTTTCTTAGTTGTGTATTATTTTTTCTTAGGTGTCCAATCCCCATCATTCTTACTTCTATCAAGCTTGAATTGTTTCCCTCTCTTGGTTTGAATTAAGTTTTTGGTTGGCTATATATATATTTTTTGTTGTAGGTTTATTATTGCCACGTATTGCTTAGTGGATTCGTTTTGTACATAGTTAATAGTAAGTAATTCTCTCATGGTTCTAGTTTTTCTTTAAGACTACATCTAGCTATGACGTTCTCCACTATACATAAGCTCAGAGAGATGCTCCAATATGGTTATTGCATAATCTAAGTAGTTTTTTCTATATAATGAAATGTGCTCCAACTAGAAAAATACAATAAAATAGTTCTTATGTTACTAAACTATAATATTAATGATACATATATGTCAAATTAATGTGTTCAAAATAAGTTTTATTGAAAATATAGCATTTTTCCATGTAAATACTAAGGGATGCTCAATTGTTTAAAATTGTAAAAAGTCGGAAAAATTATATATTAATTTTTTTGCATTTTTTTGATAAAAAGGTTTAGTTAATTTATAGGTGTCAATTGAAGTACAATTATTTATATTGGCCCTTTATATTTGAGGGGATCCTATAATAAATTTCCTTCCAATTGAAATTAAAACCCACCCTTCAAATTTGATCACTGATGTGCAAGTATATTGTTACTTTGAACGATTATTAATTTTGCCACTTGACTTAATTTTTTTTTCAAATTTTTTATTTTTTATTTTATTTTATATATTTTTATGTATCATTATAAAATGATTTGTCTAATATATCATTAGCTATTGAAATTATATCTCACTAAAGATTATATCTTTAGATTTTATCCCCAATCTATTTTCCATTTCGTAGGCTTATGATTGTTTAATACGCTGCCTTCTATCAAGGGCGAAGCTATACCTTCCAGAAGACGGCGCTTGATTGCGCACCGTGCACGGGCAATGGTTAGCCATCCAGGTGTGTATTCCACTATCACTGTAATGTGATTTAAAATGATGGTAATTTCAATAGATAGGTGGTAAAGTCAATCACCACATCATTTGAATAGATTAGTGGTGGTTATGGAGAGCAAACTTTTAAGTGTTCGACAGATATTTGGGGAAGGTATTTAAAGATTTATGCTTAAATATAATATGTGTTATATACTATTTTATTTCACTTAGATTGTACATTAATTTTTATTTCACTTAAATTTTATTTTAATTATTTAATATTTTTATAAATGAATTTAAATTATTAAACTTGACACAATTCGATTATAAAATTATATACAATATATTTAATTATAAAATCTGTATTCTTAAATTTATCAAACATTTAATTATAATTATAATTTCCTTTAAATGAACTTATGCCTAACCACTTTTTTTTGCCAGACAAACCTGAATCGTGCGACTAGCTGCCATGACTAGGGTTTTGTTTGGTCGTTTCATGGATCCTCTTGATCCCAATCCTGGTGGGCGTCGAGCTTGGCTGGACGCTGGGTTTTAGCGGGTGCTTGCTTCTCAACCCTTCTATAAACCCTCTCCAAATGATGCTCGTTTCGTGAAGAGAGTAGAAGCCCCGAAAGTCAAGCTCACATCTTCAGCTTCCAAGTCTAAGGCAGTGGCCCTACATGAAAGAGAATTAGTTGGGCATTTCATATGCCTTTGGCCTTCCCCTCGATCCATTGAAACCTGGTTGAACAAAAACTGAAGATATCTAATACACGAAGAAGTGCAGGAAATCTTTCGCGACCGGGGTTTTTTCATTTTTCTATTTGAAGAAAAAGAGGACAGAGACCTCATCTTCAGGAATGGACCTTATTTCATGGGTTCGAGAGGCATTTATCTCAACAAATGGGATCTATCCTTCGATCCAGAAAAAGATATACCCTCCTCAGTTCCGGTCTGGGTGAAACTTCCTCACCTTTCTCTTCACTGCTAGAGTGATGAAGATATGAAAGCTATAGGGAACACCCTTGGGAAATATATTGATAAGTTGGAGCCCAAACCCCCTATGTTCTCTTATGCCAGAATATGCGTAGAGGTGGATCTTGAGAAAGGGTTGCCTGAAGCAATAAACTTGTCGATGGATGGATGGAATCATTTGCAAGGAGTCGATTACGAATAAATACCCTTCAAATCCAAGACCTGCCACGAATATGGGCACTTCGCAAGATTCTTCCCTAAAAAAGCTCAGACAGAGGAAGGGAAAATACCTAAAGATGAATGGAACGAAGTGCATAAGAGAAAAGGTAGCATAGCAGGACCAGGCCAAACATCACCAGCAAAGAAAAAATCAAATGAGAATAAATTCCAAGTCCTTGAAACAACAAAAGACGAAGGAGCAGTAATAGTAGAAAAAGAAAGCGAGAAAAACACAGAGGAAGCTAAAAAAGACGAGCCAATTCTCATGGAAATAGGTCAGGAAGACAATTACATCGCCACCCTACCCCAGCAAGCGTTTATAGAGATTCTACCAAAATCTTCCTCGAACTCCGGAGGCTCGATAACCAGATATAAGGCAAAGGCACAAACGGAAGAAACTTCAGAAAGTAAGGGAGAAGAACTAGAACAAACCAACAAAAAAGGGAGAAAACCCAATAAAATCATAAGGGAAATAGAAGCAAACAGAGAAAAGGCAGTAGGTAAACAGTCAAGCTTGGATTATCTTGTAAGACCACTCCACGAGGAAAAGAACCCACCTGAAGTGCATGAAAATAGAAAAGATAGAGTTCTACCACACTCTTCTAAGAAATAATGAAGCTTGTCTCCTGGAACTGCAGAGGATTAGGGGGGGAACAGAAACTAGAGGAAGTAGAAAGAATAAAACAAAGTGAAGCAATGACTATCCCTTTGGGGAGAGGCTGGGGAATTCAACACCACAATCTCATCAAAAGAAAAAAGAGGAGGATCTATAGTTCGAGATCCCTTTGGGGAGAGGCTGGAAGACCTCATGAATGCCTGGAAATTCATAGATGTCAAGCCTAAAAAAGGTAAATATACCTGGAGCAATAAGAGGTTTGGGTCAGGCCACATTGCTGCTAGACTGGATCGGTTCCTGGTAAGCTTCTCCTTCCTAGATCTCTCTATTCATCCTTCTTTGACTATTCTTCCATTCACCATCTTGGATCATAGGCCTATCTCTCTTGATCTATCCCCTGTTGGAAACCTTGGACCCCTCCCCTTTTAGGTTCTCCTCCACTTGGGTAAAGGAGTCTGGGTTCTTTGAAATAGCCCAAAGCTCCTAGAACATTTTTATCCAAGGATCCCCTGGCTACATTTGGGAATAAAAGCTTTCTAACACCAAGAAAGGGCTCAAGATCTGGATAAAAAACCTTTCCCTCATAAACAAAAAAGAAAAGGTTTCTCTCCTCAGCAATCTTGAGGACATCCAGAACCAAATGGAAACTTTCGAGGTTACTAGAGCCCTGCTATGGCAGGAAAAAGAAGCTAGCAGGAATTTGCAAACTATACTTCGCAAAGAGGAAGAAGAAGCTCGCCTTAAATCAAGATTTCTACGGCTAAAAGTAGGCGACCAGAACACAAAATTTTTCCACAACCAGTGCAAAGAGTGCAATAGGAAGAATGCATAAAAGAGATCACTTCTGAAGAAGGAGTCCAAATTTCTAATTCTGAAGAAATAAAAGCTGAGATCAAAAAACACTTCAAAGATCTTTACACTGAAGATGAAGACGTTCAGGAAGAAGATTTAAAGAATCTTAGTGATGAGATTCCTAATCTTTTGCAGCAAGACATTGGCTTTCTAACGCAAGGTTACTCTGGAAGAAATCAAAAAGGTTGTTTGGTCACTTCTCCCAGACAAGGCCCCCAGGCCTGATGGTTTCACTATCAGTTTCTACAAGAGCTGCGGGAATATCATTAAAAAATACCTTCTGAGAATGATTACTTGGACCTAGTCTAGAGATAAAATAGGGGGAGCCATGAACTCCACCTTCCTTGCCCTCATTCCGAAAGAGAGGAACCCTTCTTCTATAAAAAGGTACAAGTCGGTCTCCTTATGCAATTCCTCTTACAAAATCCTCACCAAGATTATCTCCAACAGGCTAAAAAAGGTAATCCCCCTCATCATCTCAGAGAATCAAGGAGGTTTTATAGCTAGCAGGAAAATCTATGATAACATTCTCCTAGTCCAAGAAGCAATACACTCTAGCCAAGCTCGAAAAGAAGCAGGAATGGCTATTAAGCTTGATCTTGCCAATGCTTTCGACATAGTTAGGCACTCCTTCCTCTATAAAGTTTTAGACAGATATGGATTCCTCCCTCTTTCGTTAGATGGGTTAGAGCATGCATAGAAAGCCCTTGGATGGCTCCTCTAGCTAATGGGAGGCCGGCTGCTTTCTTCCAAGCTAAGAGAGGGATTCAACAAGGATGTCCAATGCCGCCCTTCCTTTACATCCTAATTGTAGATGCCCTCAGAAGAAGGCTTAATAGGCTACAAAAAGAAGAAATCTTTCCTGGCATCTCATTTGTGAGAGGAGTGCAAACCATTAACCAAGCTCAGTTTGCCGACAATACCATCTACTTGGAAGTGCATCGACTCAAATTGCACGAAGGTTCAAATCATCTCTGGACTTGTTCCTCAAATTTTTTGGAAGCAAACTAAACTCTCCAAAAATCTTGGCTCTATGGACGGAATTGCTCACCAGCGGTCCTTAATGAAATTGCTCAGATATTGGGAATAAAGGTAAATATAGACTGGACTTCTTTCTTCTACTTGGGTGTCACCGTCTCTAAGCACTCCAGCAACACTCAGTCATGGAAGCCCATCACTCAAAAGATCAAAAACAAACTGCAAGCTTGGGGATCTTGCTGGCTCAATTTAATAGGTAAGCTAAATTTCATAAAATCCATCCTTTGACCGTATCCTATTTTCTTGTTTGTTGTTTTCCTAGCACCCAAATCAATCCAAAATGACATTATCAAAGAACTCATAAAGTTTATGTGGCAAGGAGGGAAAACCTTAGGCAAAAAGTTCAGTTTGGTAAACTAGAGCAAGGTTCTAGAGGACAAAAACAGAGGCTGGGCTTGGAATCAAAGACCCAGGATTGATGAATCAGGCTATGGGTGCAAAGCTAGTTTGGCGTTTCATATTAGGAAGGAAGGAGTGGTGGAAGGAGGTCCTAAAAAAAAAGCACCTCAAAACTCTAAGAGCAAGAAGTCTAGAAATCAAATGGAAAGGAAAAGGCACGTCCATATGGAACCTATGCAAAAATTATGTTGGTCTAATCAAAGACAATAGTTATCGGATCCCTGGAAATGGGAAAAAAATTAACATCTGGAATGATAAGGTTCTCGGGCTCACCCCCATTGATGAAGCCAATTTTCCCAATCTAAACTCTGGATGCAAGAAATGGGATATCAAAAGCTCTACAATATATTATCTTGGGACAACAGTGGGAATTGGAAGGAATGGAAATTATTGCAGCCCCCATAGCACCTTGATAAAGAACACAAAACCTTCACCTCCCTTATGCATGGTAGATCTCCCTTAAATATCCAGGATCGAGATATCAAAGGTTGGGGAATTAATGAGCACTACACAATAAAAGACGGCTTCAAAATTATAAAAAGCAAGGATGGTAACCAAAACGCAAACAGCTGGAATAAGGTATGGAACCCAGACTGTACACCCAAAGTTAATATATTATTTTGGATGTTAGCGCAAAATAAATTGCTCACTACTGATAATTTTAGAAAAAGAGGATATGAAGGGCCCTCAAGATGTCCTCTTTGTGCCACCCATAGCAAAACCGCTTTGTATCTTTTCCTAACTTGCCCAGTGGAAATCCAAGTTTGGTAATGCTCCCTCGGACCTCTAGTTGTCAAAGGTAGGCTCCCAAGCAATATCTCAGACATGGTTTTCAACTGGAAGACATTCTACCCTGCTAGGATCGTAGGTAAACCCACTATGCTGTGTATATGGGACACCATACCTCGAAACATCTGCTGGAAAATCTGGCTTTCAAAAAACGGAGCAATTTTCGGTGGGAAAAAGTCTAATCCCAGGCGCATTGCCATCAAAGTTCATAATATGATTTCCAAAAAATTGAACAACAAACAAATCATCTTCAAAGAAACAGAAAAGTTCAGCCCTTCAGAAGTAACATTCTACAAAAACTTATGCTTACGGAGCTCCCATCAAACCAAACTCCTTCCTTCAGACTGGGAAATACAGAAGGACAAGAAATATTTCCATCAATGGAAAAAGAATCTTCATTGACATACTCTCTTCTTCGATGGAGCATCAAAAGGCAACCCATGGAAGGCTGGAGCGGGTGAAATTATCTTTGATCCTGGAGCACACCCAGTGGTCTCTTATGCTTGGGGGATAGGAATAAAGTCCAATAACGAAGCAGAATGGCTTTCCCTCTTACTAGGGATCGAAATGGTTAAAAAAGAATACATCAGCAAGATCATTTTTTTCAGAGACTCCAAACAAATAATTCAAAAAATGAGGAATGGACGCACTACCGGGACAACCAACTGTAGTCGTTTGCATAAAAGAATCATCAAGCAGAGTTCCAACCTTTAGGCCACTTATTATCACATCCTAAGACAGAACAAAAGTCAAGCAGATAAAATGGCAAATCAAGGAGTGAAGAACAAGACAGGCATAGTCTCAATAAGAGATCAAGCAATCTTCAAACATGTTCCTTAAACTCCTAAATTCCATGGGGTCTCTCCATCCCTTTTCCCCCATTGCTCATTTTTAGCTCTCGACAAAGCACCCATCGATGTGTCCTGGCTATCACAGTTGCTCTATCAGTGCCTGGATCGTTGCAATCAAGTGTCTCTGCCCCCAACCAAAGGATTACACAAGTCTCTACTTCACCTGCATTGATGATGCCATCAATAGTAAAGATCTCATATGCCCTCGAATCATGAAAGAAGAGCTTAACTCTATCAGTACAGGTTTACCTAGCTCGAAACGTGAAATTGATGAGCACCACCAGATCGTGAGTGAAGAGCAGGCACCTTCGAAGACAATACAGGACAAGGTTTGGATACGAAATTGCAAAAATTACAGACCAACTCTCACAGTTTTATTGAAATTTTATGCTCTACTGATATACATTTAAATTTATTATGTTTTTTTGCTTATTTTTGAACAACCAATTTGTCAATGAATACCCATACAGGGGCAGTCTCAATCTTAGGAAAAAATTCAGAAATCTTCTCTATACAAGGATGGTTGCGCTCAACTCTTTTTTATAAATATTAAATTTCTCCGGTTATTATAAAAAAATAATCCTTTAAATACATTTTTAATTAAATAATTTAATGATATAATTATATTAATATAAATATTTAATTATTTAAAAATTTGTATAACAATGGCTGTTTTTTTTTCAAATTAACATTAACAATGAATAATAGTTATCACTTTAAACATATGTTGGTTTCGAGGTGTAGTTTTCGTTGTCGAGGCTCACTCCAATATCATAAGATAATCTTACCTTATCTTTATAGTAAGTTTCAAACCTATGTTGATTTTGAGGTCTTTATAGTGGCTCACTTTAATAATATTATAAGGTAATATTATCTTTATGGTACTCTTGTTATTTGGATTTATGTATTAATTTAATATTTTTTTTTATCATAAGTTGATATTGTTTTAATTAATTTAGAAATTATTAATATATTTAATTATAAGATAATTAAATATTTATGAAGAAAAGAGAGAGGTGTATTATTAATACATTGGCATTAATGACATAGAGAGAACATTATGTTTTCGACCAAATATTTGATTTTTTAAAACTATTTTTATATTTTGAAACTACACTACTAAAATATATATCATAGCAATATTTAGTATATCATCTTTCTTGGGAGGATAAGTTTAAGCGTAAATGTAAGGGATGTGATATAGAAATAAAGACCAAAACTACATTAAGATGAAATAAATAGACAAATACAATGGCTTCTCTATATATATTAAATTATAAATTAATGCAAACTAATCATTAGCTAAACAAGATATGTAAAATAGTAATCACAAATTGACATGCTCTCACATATAAGGAGTGCTAAGTACATCTATTACAAAAAGAAAGTACCAAAGATAAATACTACACAATAAAAGAAAATAGAGCTAAGTAATTCAGAGACAAGGAGGTGGCCATGGGCATTGTTTTCTTGAAGTCAACATGGGGAGCCTTTTTGTGGCATTTTCTACATGTTAAAGCACCGACATTTGTTGTGATGGAGGTGATAAGAGACCATGGCTTCAATGTGGGAGTGGAAGCCTTCACATAGCTCAATGATATACCCATGCGATGGAACAAACAATGTCATGTTCAACATCAGGTCTCCCTCTAAGTTCTAATTCCACAACTCTTTGGTGTGTAGTTTCAGTTTGTCTCCTATTCATTCATTCATATTCATCAACTCCATATGCTCACTCTGTTAAATTTGACACTAATGAATTTAATTGAATTCAGGAAGCAATGTTTCCCTACTTGGAAGGAGGGTGGATAGGTGCAAGAAATTGATTTGCTTAAGATGCGAAAGGGCACCTGTTGTATTTTGTATGTCTCGATTCTCTACATCCTAGGTCTGTCTATTCCATCATTCATCTTGTATTCTTTATATAGCATTTATAATGAATGAGTTTATCAATTTACGTTAAAATACTTTCTTATGTTGTACATGGATAATGTAGTTGGCATATCAAACTCTTTTTCTCTTTGAGCTCTCTTTATACATTTCCCTTCTCCCAATCTTTTCCTTTTGGGAATTATTACTATTGTCCAACTCTAAATTTACCTTTGACAATCGAATCAATTATGAGCTAAACTTGTCTTTTTCAAGGACCCGCCTCTATCCTATTTTGTCCATGCTGCAAACAAAGAATCCCATCCTCTCCATCGTATCTTCGGATCCAATGATCTGATA
Source organism: Pseudotsuga menziesii (assembly GCA_001517045.1). Lineage (NCBI taxonomy): Eukaryota > Viridiplantae > Streptophyta > Pinopsida > Pinales > Pinaceae > Pseudotsuga > Pseudotsuga menziesii. The sequence continues at coordinate 126,254 of LPNX010162933.1, forward strand.
AGAATAATTTTTGGATCCAATCATCTACAGTCATTTATCCTCAATTTCCTTTTGGGGTTCGTCGCATAAAACTGTCCTAGTTGGATCAACGAGAGATTTAAAGGTTTTGTTATAAACACAATTGATTGCTTCCAATTTTGAAATCCAAGAGATCGTCTAAGGAAATCTATATGAATGGTTGGCCATTTAGTTTCAATTTTGAAATCCAAGAGATAGTCCAAGGAAACAGGTTAACGACCCAATACCTAAAGGCATCTAGCATGAGCAGAAGTCTCTCCTTTACAAACCACTTGTGGATCCGCTATTTTAGGTGGTGTAGTATTCCTTGAATAATGATGAGGAGTCAACTCACCTTTGGAGTTGACTAGCTATCCTCATTGGCCACTTTAAAAGCTAAGTTATGATAAAATTTGCCATTTTTAAGAAAAACCTCACTTTATATAAATGCCTATATCTCAATAAAATTTATTTTGAATGGATAAAAAAAATCTCTTTAATAATGTTAGGATACACCGTTTTTTCAATTTTGTAACATAAAGTACTAATTACTCCAACCTTTCTTTCATATTTGCAAAATATTCTAAAGAATATTCATATCTACATACTTCTATATACGATTCTTTGTATGATTATGATTTTATGCCCATTTACATTACTTGTTTTTCATGGATACTGAATAATGTGTGAAGTTATCGACAAATTCTGAGAGTTAATTTGAAGCACCAACTGTTAATATATAAGGAAAAACATAAACGATGATAGTATAAAAGTCATAGCAAACTATTGATTGATACTTTAAGACCATGGAATTCATACCAAGAGCAAATCATTGATTGATACTCTAAGACCGTGGAATTCATACCAAGATTTTACATGGTTGAACTCTTTTTTATGCTGTTGTAAAACATGGATGGAGGTCAGCCTTTCTGTTGGATGTGAAATGATCTATCCATCAACAAGTAGAATTGTTATTGAATCATTGATTGATACTCTAAGACCATTGAATTCATACCAAGATTTTACATGGTCGAACTCTTTTTTATGATGTTGTAAAACATGGATGGAGGTTAGCCTTTATGTTGGATGTGAGAATGATCTATCCATCAACAAGTAGAACTGTTACTGTTACTGAATCATTGTTACTGTTACTGAATCATTGATTGACGCTCTAAAACCATGAAATTCATACCAAGATTTCACATGGTTGAACTATTTTTTATGATGTTGTAAAACATAGATGGAGGTCAACCTTTATGTTGGATGTGAAAATGATCTATCCATCCACAAGTAGATTTGTTACTGTTGTTGAGCGTTGGCAATCCTTATTTACTGGACAGACTTTCCCTCGGGAGGGGAGCCATTGGACAGGCTCCCCTCCCGAGGGAAAGTCTGTCCAGTATATAAGACCCTCCGTTGAGCGTATAATCCAACGGTGTCCATTGGACAGGCTCCCCTCCCGAGGGAAAGTCTGTCCAGTATATAAGACCCTCCGTTGAGCGTATATAAGACCCTCCGTTGAGCGTTTAGGTTTTTGTTGGATGTGACAATGATCTATCCAACAACAGATAAAATTGTCACAGTTGTCAAGATCTTACAGGACTACAACATCTCCAGCAAAAAAGTACTACTCCCTTAAAAAAAATGGAACCTAGCTTCTATCAAGTCAAACATAAGGCCCCACAGGTTGCTTAGATCCTTGACCTGGAACCAAAGTTGTATCAAAACCATCAAATGCAATATGCAATACAGAGGGAAATATAGAAATCTTGTTATTATAGAAGAATTAAATATATCAGTTAAGGATGAGGAAGCATGCTTCTGCATTAAGTTGAATGTTAGTACCGAAAAGGATGGTGGTATTGCATCAACTTAATAAAAGCAAAATATCTGCTGTTATTTATTTTGTTCATGTTCTCTATTGGGAGAACTTATTATCTTGAAAGTATTCATCACAGAGAAGTAGTCAGGTTGAAACTGCCACAACTTGTGGGCTGCGGTATTGAGAACAGATTGGCAGAAAAACCGAGTGTTTTCCTGCCCAGATCGAATTGCATGAAATTCTCTTGCATCTGATAAGTCCCGATCACAATTGATGCCACCGGATCCTCGCCTGCATCAACAAACGCTAGACACAACGCATTGTCAGTGTAGAACCGCTCCATGGAATTAGCTCCAAGGATAGTCCAAGTAGCGTTGCCCTGCAAAACGAGGTCGATTGTCGGCACATTGGGCCCAGGAGCGGTGCTCCCCACAAAAGGGGGTTGCCCCGTACCGGTTGCGTCGAAACACACATTCTGACCCAAAGGGGGGTAGGGATCCTCCACGGTAACGCGCTTGATCTTCATTTGCGCTGCCATCTGGGTGTACACGGCCACAAGGGAGTTGTAGATTGGGGTGGCCAGTTGCGTGTAGCGCGCCACGGTGCTCAGCTTCGTGCCGCCGCGTCCCCGGGTGCTGATTCGGAGCTTCTCCGCGTCGATAGGCACGTCGACGCCGTTTACTTTGATTCCGTGGACACCGATATACAAGCCATGAGTGGAGACGTGGGTGGAATTAGGGCTGTAGATTGGGTTCCTCAGCAACGGTGTGTGGTTGAGGTGGCGGGAGAGATCTGTAGTGTTTGCGCTGTTCAGTAGTGAGAAGACGAGCGGGCCGTCGCCAAAGAAGAGATACCCCTCTGAATTCTCCTGTGGCAGACACATGGTAAACTTGAAACTAAAACGCCCGGCAGCGGAGAGACGAGCCGGCAGTGCCAGCGTCGACGAGCTCATGCCCGCAACGCCATCTATTCCCGGAAGCAAATCGGAGGGATCTTTTTGTTCGGCGCAGGCGAAGGGCACGCGGGGGAATGTAGCGCGGGGGCCGGATTTTCGACCGTCGCTGCTGAGAAGCACCGCCACGTCCTGCCCGAGTTGGACGCCTGTTTCTGGCACGGAGCAGCTATGGTTGTTGCAGCCGGGCGCGCGGGGTCCATAACAGGTGCCGCAGCTGGAATACTCATACGACTTGCACAGCTTCGCACTGCAGGAGACCGGTTTGTAAGTGGAGGATATGTAGCTATTGTTGTAGCATCTCACCCACATGTAGTCTTGCTCGATGTCTAGCAATAGTTGCAGAATCTGCATGGGGGTTCTCTGCCCTATCTGAACGCTGTAGTTCGAGGATTCGGGATTGTAGCTAATTGGAGTGACAAGGGCTCTGGGGCGCCTCCGGGAGGCATTTGTGGGCGATGGACACAAGCAAACGATAATGGCGGCAATCAGGATGAAACGGAGACGGAGACTGAAGGAAGGCATTGCGATAATGGAGGAGCAGAGTAGCCAATAATCTGATGAATGGACATTGCGGAATAAATAGGCAGTGTGGGAACTTGGGGAAGGATTCGATCCCTGGTTGCCTGACGTCGTCGAGATGCATATGATGTGTAAAAGCCGTAATTTTGACTTGAAATGCTGTAGCTGTATTGGTTGGAGCGAGCTCTAAGCTCTTGAAAAAATGGGGCAGACATGTGCGTACATACGGCTTCCCCGCAGTTGCTTTTGGACATTGTTTCATGAATCAAGGTGTTCAGAATATATTGTTAATTTCCAAATTTTCATAAGCAACCTGCAATATGAACGTCTTGAAATCTACAATAACCTTTAAAGTTCCATAAACAATTCGCAATCTAGTTAGACAATTAGGGGACGATTTTTTCTCTATTTTCGATTAGTTTTTATTTGTTTTTGGTTATCCATTTTTAAGAAATTTTTAAAACTTACAAAAACATTGTTAAATTTTATAAAAGGTATGGATGTGAGTTTTTATGTTACCTAATTTCATTTTTTTACTTAAAATTATCCAATAAACAACATAAATTACAAGATATTATAAGTTAAATTCACAGGATTTCAGACAAAGAAATCAAAACGGTACCTAGTTAGACAGCTCCATTTGCAATATGGTTTTACTAAAACGAAGGAATGCATTTAAGGGTTTTTGCGTCAGAGATTTTAGCGGCTGGTTTCTGGGCAAATTTGCGCCGGAAAGAGGGCGGTTTGAGTGCCCTTGTCCACGCCATTTGCTTTACTCCATTCGAACTTCATTAAATGGTGTTCTGTAACTATGAATCTCGTTTTGCGTGTAGTGTAGATGTTAGATTTTATATAATGTACGTGTTTGGGTTTTTATGTTACTTGATTTCATTTCTGTATTTAAAATTATCCAATAAATAACATGAATTACAAAATATTATGACTTAAATTCACAGGATTCCCTAATTAGGTTCACTTACAATATAGTTTTACTAAAACGAAAAAATGCATTTAAGGGTTTTCACGTCGGAGATTTTGGCGGCTGGATTCGGGGCAAATTTGTGCCGGAAAGAGGGCGGTTTGAGTGCCCTTGTTCACGCCATTGGCTTTGCTTCATTTTAGACGGTGCACTGTAACTATGAATCTCGTTTTGCGTGTAGCACTTTAGCCACTTGCAATATTTTTGAAAGGTGACTCCTGCAAATAAAGATAGCTTATTGATTACATGTCGTGCAGGTTTTGTGATCGGAATCGACGCACTTTTATGGCGAAAAATACATAGCATGCTGCAGAGTATTAAATGCTTACACGTTGTGCAGGTCTTGTGATCGGAATCGACACATTTTTATGGCGAAAAATACATAACATGCTGCAAAGTATTAAATGCTGCTGCAGCAGCTTTGTAGATCATTGGATCTTAACTGTTTGAGATCTAATGGCCTATATTGCTGCTGCAGCAGCATTTAATACTCTGCAGCATGCTAAGTATTTTTCACCCACTTTTATGCTATGTTTGCAGCCACTTCGGAGTGAAGATTTTCAATAAAATACTTAATTCACAAATCTATTATTTGAGTAATGGTGTCTCCAAAATGGTTTGGAAAATTCCATATTCATCGGAATTCATAAAATATATATATATATAGTTCAACGTTTTGAGTAGCACTTTCAAAATTCGTGGTGTAGAGGAACTATATGGCTTAAAACTTGACTATATATATATATATATATATAGTGTTCAAAGTTTTGAGGAGGACTTTCAAAATCCCTGGTGTAGAGGAACTATACACCTTAAAACTTACATGTAGAACTATGTCTGAAAATCAAGTGCTTAGATTAATTTTTTTAGTCCCAAGGGTTAGCTCAATTGGTAAGACGCGCGCACACTCTTTCGGTTCGGGGAGAGGTCACGGGTTCGAGCCTTGAGTCCCCTCTGGGGTTAGGCCTTCTGGGCCGTCGGTTTACCACCTCTACCCCCCTCTACCATCCACGAATGTGGGGAAGTATTGCTGGGTTTAATTTTTTTGATCGATGGTTTAAAATAATTTGTATCATGACTTTATGAGGAACATGTTTTTTTAAAGCAGCTAAAAAATTAAATAAAAGTATATTTTATGAGTTGCAGCCATGCTATTAGCTACGAAGCATTTATCTATTAGGATGTTATGATATCTTATTTAAAGGTTTCTTTCTTTCAACCATTTGCACATCTACATTTTAAAAAACAAGTGGAATAAGCAACAAAGTTGCTTAGTACCTGCCTCCTAAGAAGAGATTGGAAATATATAGCATTAGGATAATTTTGCTATAAAAATATATGATAAAACAAATATAATTACAATTTGAAAGAAATTAAAACAAAAATGAATTAAAAAATGTCCATTTAAATACGATATAGGTTATTGCAATGTAGCATAAAACAAGCATATTCAAGCTTCCTTACATACTTCTAGTAATATTCTTGACTTATGTTATAAAAATATGCAAGTTTCTTTATAGACTAGCATAAATAGGAAATGAAAAATAATAGATTTTAAGACTATAAATTAATATCATTGTTGTGAGAATAGTTTATCCTACCCATTGGTACCTCCTTTCTCCTCTAACATATTATAATTTAAAAGAAAATTATAAAACTTGTAATTCAACACGTGATGTTCCACATCAATCCATTACATAAGGATAGTGGAATTTAAAGTAACGTTTTGAATGATTAAGATGCTAGTTTCTAAGCATATATTGTAATCTAGTGTGGTTAATAATTTGGAAGAATATCCTAGTTTATACTAGAGGGTGCACTTTGCTTCTAAAAGTGGGATGGTTATTATTTGGTATAAACCTATCACATAATTTATAAGTGGAATAGGTATTATGTGGCATAACCCATCACTATATAAAATTTTGGCTCGGTTTTATTATTTGGTTATAATTTACAAGTGGAATAGGTATTATGTGGCACAACCCATCTCCATATATATAGAAAATTTTGGCACAGTTCTATTATTTGGTATAATACCCATCACATAATTTATAAGTGGAATAGGTATTATGTGGTATATAACCCATCCCTATATATATATAAAATTTTGGCACGGTTCAAACTTCTACGGTTGCATGCTATTGAAAAGATGCTCAATATCTTATCTTAGGGGATGTGATATAACTTTTGTACTTTCTTATCTACTTACTATTATTGAAAGAGTTTTATGTTGCGAAATTTTACTCATCTTGCCAGCGATA
>LPNX010162933.1:148231-205745 GCA_001517045.1 Pseudotsuga menziesii
GTCTTTCTTCTTGTATTCTCTTCTAGGCAATTCGGGAATGACAGGAAATCCTCCAATCTTCTTTAAGTATGCCCTGGTATGTCTTCTCAGATCATTAACAATCTCGTTGCGGACAGGGTACAAATATTCTCTTTCTTCTTCTTCTGGAATTGAATTGCGTGGTACACTACTACCAGAACTGTAACCAGCGAAATATTCTCGGGAAAATGGGTTTCCTCGGCCAGCCATGCACTGGCGGCCCTCCTTCTAGCGCCAAAAACTGTTGAGGCCTGGAAACTCGCAGGCGGCAACAGTAAGGGATTCTCCCCAATCAGCGTTCCCAACTAGCCCGCTGACTGTTTGGTATAGGGAATCAGTCCGGTTTTGCGGTCCGGCTACCGTAGGTCAAAGTAACAAACAAAGGCTTTACCGGTTGCGGCCCGGCCCATCGAGTTTTTGTATTTTGACTTAAAGGAATGATATGCACGTGCCTAATTAAATGCAGGCTGGTTTAAATGCAGGGGGCGGACACAAAGTGATGCGCAGGTTCTTACCTCTCGTCTTATGCTCACAAGCAAACAAACCAGATACGAACAGAAATAACTAACTATCTAAACTATCCCTAGGATGCGAGGCTATCATCTTAACTGAGCAATACAAAATCACATACGGTAAGAAAAATCACAGATAGCTGATACTTTTCCCACAGCACATGAAAACTACAAATATTCAAATAACCAGTTAGCCGATCATTCTATAACAACAATTATTGCTCATAGTGCAAATGCATCCCAGAAAAGACTGCAGAATAATTAACAAGAACTTAGGTTCGAAACATCAAATATCCTTGCAGCGCATGAAATACAGCTGAACACGAAATAGTTCTTCTTCAGCATTATTCATTGAAGAGCATTGGTACATTTCGCTTCTTTACTCTTTCCAGCAGACAAAATTGCAGTTCACTTCGCAAAACGAAATAGTTCCTCTTACAAGTCAACAATTACAAAATTTTCTAAGGGAAAAAAGCCCTCCTTTCATCGAGCTTCCCATTATTTAAACTACAACTGATCTCCTCTGGGTTCCCTCAACGCGTCTTTTCAATGCCCTTGACGATTCGGTTTCTTTCCTGTTCGTTTCACCTTCTCCATCATTTCCACAGGCGTTTATTTTTTGACAGTAACCGCTAAAAAGAAAATGTCCCATCGGCGCCTCGGTCATTCGTTCACGTTGTCCTTTCCGGCGCGATGCTCTGCTTCAGCGATTCATGAGATGATCTCTGCATGGTGCATTATCCATTGAATTCAGACATAAGGCATCCATAATTTTAAAATTATAATGATATATTCACAACGAGCTAGCCTAGTTCATCCGGGTGAGGAACTGCGGAGGCTCGGAACGGCAACGAAAAGGTAAATCGACAGTCGGGCAGTTCTTAGATCGGATGAGACAAGGTTCTTACACCAGATGGGAGAAGGCTCCAGGAGCCGCAACGGCGGAGGAGTGCCAGAAGAGGGGGAGCGGAAACACGGGCTTCGTAGGTGATCGGGCGGCGGAGAGGAGTGGATCGGACGACAGACTACTCTGCCACCCGCAACGGCGGACGGAACGCAGGCTACAAAAAGGCGACGGAGGCTAAATAAGGCGGAGTTCAGGTGTCGGGTGAAACTCACGTCGGGGCCCGACTTTATCTCCCCAGCTGCAACGTCGGGTGAACCGGAACTCTGGGGAAAGCGATTCACAACCTGAATCGGGCGTCGGAGAGAAGTGGATCGGACGGAGACTTTGGTCTAAGAGCCGCAACGGCGAGTGATATAAGACTCCACTTCTTCCAAAAGAGGCCTGATCCAAAGGGAAGAATTAACAGCGCTAAGGCTCAAATGAGGCCAAAAACCAAAATTTCGCTAAGGTAAACCTTCACACTCTTAAAAGTGTTAAAACCGATCTCACGACTCACATTGAACTGAACGCAACCAGCCAACAAGACGGACGCTCAACTTTAAAGCAAAGATACTCAAAGACGCCAAAATTTCAACCTTAGATTCAAGTAAATCAAGATAAGGAGGGGTCCCAGAATTTAAGTGAAAAACTGAAGTCGGGGAAAAGGTTGCGGCAGCAACAGGTTGACTAGTATAACTTGTCCAAATATCGTAAGATTCCTTCATTTTGAATACTCCTTTAGAAAGGAAACCCCAATGAAGTCTTTTTTGGTCCCTAGTTCACTCTTATGCGGCATTCCTGAAGTCCTTCCCAAAGTTGATTGGTATCCTCCCTTTGGACGCCTTTCTGTCAACAATCATGTGGTCGCCACTCCCTGAATTTCTAGGTTTTAGAATCAACTTGCTAAAAATCCTTAACCTTCCTTATGTGTTGTGATTCGCAAAACCGTTGATTTTTAGAGAAGTTATAAAGGTTACGAAGCTTTGGTAATTGTTTCCATGAATCACTCCAAAATATAGTCGAGTATCCATTCTTAATTTCCTAGAATTTATTTTCTTAAATCAAAGACCCTACCTGGAGTGTTGATTTCCAAATATGAGAACCAGGTCGGTGTTCCGAGTAGTGGATGAGATTCTACGTGTCCTAGCCTGCTCGGTATTTATGTAACCAAATCTTTTCCCATGGCTTTGAGTCACCAAGCACCCATCTCCACCACACTTTGGACCCACATACTTCATTGTTTATTTTCGGGTCCTGAAGGCCAAGCCCACCCTGGAGTTTCGAAGTGCATATTTCCTCTAATTTGATTAGGGCCCATTTGGATTTCTCACTAGCCCTACTCCAAAGGAAATTATATTGGAGGTTTCTTATTTCCTTTAGGGTAGCTTTGGGAGATGCCATAGAAGAGAAGAGGTAAATAGGCATCGCCTGCAGGACAACTTCAACCAAGACAGGCCTGCTCACCATATTGAGCGTGCGTAGAGTCCAATTTTCCAACTTATTTTTCATTATATCTAACATTTCCACCAATGAACCCTTACAAGCAATCGAATAAGGGAGAGGGGACCCAAGTTATTTGGATGGAAGGGGAGCTCTCATGAACTTGAGGATTCTACAAATTTTTGTCAGGCCATTTTGGGCATATTAAAGAAAAAGACTTGATACTTTATTTTGTTTACTTCGATGCATGAATCAACCATAAAAAATTTCAAGCATCGTTTTACAGCTCTAGCTGCTTGCACTGAGGGGTGGCCCATCAATATATTATTATCCACAAACTGTTGGTGATTCTAGCAATTTGCACGGGGATGGATACTCAAACCCCTCAATTCTTGAATCGCCCTCATAGGCTTGATAATTATTTGCAACCCTTCTACCATCAGAAAACAAAGGAAGGGAGACATGGGTTCCCCCTATCTAATACCCTGGAAAGGTATGAACGTTCATGTCGGAGAACCATTCAACAAAATGAAAAAAAAGGTCGAAGAAACCAGGCTCATTATCCACTAGATCCAATTCAGACTAAAACTGAAATCCTTCAACATGTCTCTCATGTATTGTCATCTTATCTTATCGTATTCCTTGGTAATGTCCAATTTTAGCATCATCCCCAAGATCTTGGTCATTTTTAGAGAGTGAATGACTTCATGAACATAGATTATCCCATCCTAAATTTGTCTTCCTTCAACAAAACCTAACTGCATAGGATATACGAGGGAAGGGAGGGTGGGTTTGAGCCTATTTGCAATGACCTTCATGCTAATCTTATAAATCACATTACATAGAGAAATAGGTTTGAACATATGTTTCCATTTATCCCTTCTCCAAGGATCTTGAGCCAGGTTCAGTCCCTTCTGCTCGGTGCAACAAATCCCAAGATATTGGCTCGATAGAGCAGAGCTCAGTCAGCAGCACATATGATGCAGATGTCGTCTCACCCGAAATATCTCTCTTGAATGGGTAACTACTAGAACCATGTTTTCGCAGTTGGGTGGGGAATTTCTGGTACCTTGGCCTTTTACCAAGGCTCTCAACAAAGTCTGGGGGTGGATTATTTATGTTCACTATGATTCAACAGTTAGGCCATGACTTATATTCTCTTAAGCAACTTATTATATCAATAGTAGTTGTGCAGCATAATCGTATTCAACTAATACAATGCGACTGATATACATCTATTCATCTGTAAGCAAATATACAATCATTCATTCGATACAACATCTACACATATATTTCAAACACATTCAACATTCACACATATACATAGAATATAACGTGAAAACCCATCCAAGCAAAAACCACAAGTTTCTCTTCATCTGGCATGAGGAAATAGATGCACCTTTAGTCTGTGCACTAAGTTGCAGACTCTTCTCAAGCTCTTCTTCTCTTTTTTTACAGACTCTTCCTCCCTCTCCTACTCTCTGGTCTCTTCATGCTTTACTATACTAATGATCTACACACAGCCTGGATCGACTCAACCTTTCCTACTCTTATGTGCACTTGGTTGCAGATCCTTCACTCGATGCACTCAGCAATACAGAGCCATCAACCAAAACTAACAATCAGAAGCTAATGAGAGTATATTCTTGTCTAATTTAAGTCTATCTTGAGAGTCTAACAATTCAGAGCTAATCGTAGAGACTAGCCATAGGGAGGCTAACTCGCATACAACTTGGATTCCTTCTTTTATAGCCTCATTACAGACTCGATATATATTCCATACATACTCAATACAGACCTTTTTTTCTGTCGCTTTCTCAGCTGACTTCTTATATCCATCCAACAGGATGTCTTCCCTATTCTAGTAATACCTAATAAGGAGGCACCATCGGCCTGACTTACATATATGCCTTCATGCGTGCGGTTTCCGCTGGCCCTAGCCGAACTCATACCCACAATAGTTGAGGCCTATCACTTTCCGATCATTTTGCCTTACTGTCATTTTCTAGTTGTTATGCTACTTACACGCCTTCTAATGTTGATATTTTTCCATACCTTCCCTTGGCACACTCCTTCCTTCTGTCACGACCTCCTCTTCTTGCGCAACTTCCTATTATGGCGCCTCTTCCTCTTCTTCTTCCTTCATTTCACTACCTTTGTTGTAGCTTCCTTCCTCTTCTTGATTTTATGTCGCTACTTCTATCGCAGCTCCTTATTATTCTCCTTTATCTCTTCTCCATACTTAGGCAAAATTCTAACTGCATTCTGCCTTACTGTCCCTAGTCCCAACAGGCCCCAAACACTCACCTATGGCTCGTCCCGAGCCACTCGAAGCTATTCCTCCATGGTTTTACTTGCGCTGATTTTTCTCTAAAAATATTCCACGATTTTCAACACTTTCTCTGCTTCTATGCGCACTTCTTTCTCTGTCTTCCTCAGTTGTTCCACCATGTCGGAACTACATGTTCCGGCATGACCTTCTCCATTGATGTTGCTACATCGTGCACCTTATAATGTACATGTTGAATGATGCCTGTAATTTTTTCTACTTCAGCTACAACTCTTCCACTTTCTCGTCACGGTGTTGTTGTTGTGTGCACAACACTGTCATTTGTTGTTGCAATTTCCTCATCTCCGTCACCTTAGCCATTTTTTGTGCTAAGGGTAGCTACTTCATATCATTCTTTATATGCGTAATGTTTACTTCAAACACAGTTAGCTCATTTGCAATCGTTTGTGATTGCTCATCATCCATTAAGGCTTCCCAAGTTTAAAAGACTTGGCGACAACCTTAACACATATTTATAATGCTTCTTCGATTTTCTTCGCAGCTTCAATTGATGTGTCTCTTCTTTTCTCCATCACTTATGGAGGTCTGCTTGGTCTTATCTATAAGTCAAGCTTTGTATCCTTCTTCCTAAGATCAACCACTATTTTTCCAAGTTGAGCCACCTTGTCTTCTATATGCATTGATGTTGTAATTTCTTCATCATTAAGGTTTGTATAGACAATATTTTTAAAATTTTCAAGCCTCAACTTGATTTCTTTTCTTACTTTTGTTTTCTTTTTTATCTTCTGCATTTTTGCTTCTATTTTGTTAATAAGTGTTTCATATTTCTTTGCCCGCTTTCCCATAGCGGTTTCTCTTACTTTAATCTCTGTAGCTACAGCTTTCTATAATGCATATATGTCTGCCAATCACATCTATGAGAAATCTATCGTTACCTGGCCAACGCTTTTGGCCACATCCTTGAATTCAGGGGTTCCCAGATCTAGTACTTTTCTGTCAACTTGAAATCTAATTGGGTGAACTAGTTTTGGTATCTGAGGTTCTGGTACCTTGGAGGGACCAGGTTCATTTTGCGAGTCAACTATTTGGGGCGGTCGATCGACTGCGACGTGAACCTGCTCGACATCTTTATCAAGTTCAGTCAACTGTTTCGTCAATTTGGTTTTTAATTCTTTCTGCCACCTGCCAATGTCTTGCAAACTTTCTCGCGCAACTTCCTACAATGCTTCTCTTAGCGCTGCCAAGTCTTCTTCATCCATACTAAAGGTATTGTTATACTTATCAACCTTCCTTTTCTTGTGCTTATATTGTTTTTCTTATACTGGTTCCTTATCTTCATGCTCTTTATATGGTGGGTCCGGTGGAGGTAAGTTGGAGTCACTTTTGTCTGGCTCTCTTTCCTGGTTGTCCTGCATTGGGGGTTTCTCCTATTCTACTCGCTCTTCCATTATCTCAGTGTCTGGCACAGGTAGGCACCATGCTTCTGGCCAATCACTGGTAATGGTTTCCAGTTTTGATTATGTTAGAACAAACGATGTTGCCAACCATTGACGATCTGGGTCTTTTTGTGGTTGCACGACAACATAATGTGGCCAATTTTGGAATTTGATGACTTTGCAAAATCATGCAATAATGTCATCTTGGAGTCTTACCACATTCTTCACCTAATACCTTAGGGCCTCTCCCTGTAGGAAAAATTCAATATTGTTATTTGTCTGCATGTCCTTCTTTGGTGAAACCCAGAGATTCTGGTATATTATTCCCTTGCAGTTCAGCGATAGATCTACCCCTTGGTAGCCTGGTGGGTCGAACCATGTTATAAATGAAATTAAAATTAAAAATTGGGCATAATGGAAAGGGTTTCCTTATTCTTGTGATGTAGTTGCATCTTGTAACAATTCATTCAACAAAAATTGTGACCGGTTAATTTTAACTCCCTCTGCACAGAATTCAGCTAGCACAATTGTACCCACGATACATTGGTTTGGTCCTGATGTTCGTAAAATTTTGCAAGAGAGTATTTTTTCTACAAAATGAACAAAATCAGGAACCCTCTGTTGGCTTTAACCATCCCATACTTTTTCTTGATTCTTACAATCCTTGTTGGGTCCCTGTCCTTCTCTAAAAGCGACAATGGGTCCATTCCTGCTCTCGGGGGGCCTGTAATTGCTGAAATAAGGTTGACATCTACCGAGTATGATTTGTCCAGCCACAAGTGTCCTCCATGAAATAATACTAGCAACTGCTTCACATAGGTACTCACCTTTGTGCTTTGACCAAAATGTGGCATGAAAATTAATGATAACAGACCATACTGCTCCAACTCTTTTTCCCATTCTGTTGCAATAAAGCAATATGGTGAGTTAAGTGTTTCCCTTACCAGGTCCATGTAGTTTTTCTATACAGGGAAATCATCTTGTTGGTATCATGGTATTCAAAGGATAACGGATGCAAATTTGGCATAATTTCCTGCATTAAGTGGATTCCTTTTGGTAGTTTGGGTGCTACCAGCGAGGTTCGAATCTTTCCTAGTGTTGGAGCAGGGTCCCGCAGCTATAGAAGAAGCTACTAGTTTTGGCGAAAAGAGATAAAGCGTTGGCGGAAAGAAGACAGGGCAGAGCTACGACGCCGTAGCACGTTTCCAGCGGGAGAGCAGAGCCGGAAACCATGACTTTTGGGGTAGAAAAGTCAAGAAGGCAACGGTACCCGAGCGGCCGAGAGAAGAAAGCTCAACCACTAAATTGAAGGCAGCGGCGGAAGACAGGAGGGCTCAGCGACCCTCATAAAGAAGAAGGAGCAACGAGGCTCAAGCATTGAAGGCGAAGGACAGAAAGAGAAGCGGTGCATAGTACCCATGGTCAGTGCCGGGAAGCATGGAAGACTGCAGAGAGCTGTGGTGTGACGGGAAGCGGCTACCTCAAGGACAGAGAGGACCGACTGTCACTAATTAGGGTTTGGGTTACTGCTGGGACAGGCCCACAGTGTTGTAATGGTGAGACCTTCGGGCCGCCTATAAAATCTTGCATTTTGTATTGTAAAGGGTTAGCTAATCAGTCAGTTAGTTAGTTGGTCAGTTGATTATTTTGTAGACTCAGGAATCAGTCAGACAAACTGCATTGTAACGATCCAGACACCTAGCTTGTCTGTGATTCATTTGAGTCTGTATGTAACCATCCACAGAGAGAACAGAGAGGGAAGGATATATTGAAAGAAAGGCAATATAGAGATAGAAATAGACCAGAGATCTAGAAGAGATCTCGCGCCGCGCATGCGGTGCAACAGACTGTGCTAACTTCCCTCAAGATATATAATAGAAGCACAGTTTGGTGGACGTAACTCCCATCCTGGGGGTGAACCACGTTAAACCTGCGTGTTATGTGTTGTATGAATGTGATCGTATTTGCGTATTGTTACTGGTTATTATGCATGTAATGTTAGTTGCAGTAAGTGAATGTATGTATTTTTCAGCTCATGATAATACAAGAAGATAGAGATAAGTTGAAGTATTTTAGTAGGCTGTTTAAAGACTCCTTTACGTCTGTTTCTAATGACCAGTTAATCACAATATAACTTCTGAGAAGTATAGTTTCGCACATCGGCACAGTCAACGCTAAGAGCACAAAGTCGTAGTGGTAAGATATCGTAGAGAGGCGATATCGCACCGGCAGAGGAGCTGCGATCCGCGATACTGCGAGCTAAGGGCTTAGCGTTGAGGAGAGGTTGGGTGTTCCGCGGTGCGCAGAGATGCGATAAGGTTGGAAATATTGTGAGTAAGTGGAAGTTGTGCGACGCGAGAGGAAATCGTGCGACTTGCTCAGGGTTAAGCATCGCACGGGTAAAAGTGCTGCGAGTAGAAGGGGATGTGCGATGCGCAGAGCTAGTTGATCTAGTGGCGCACAGGAGTAAGAAAGAAGAAGTAGGATGCGCAGAACCTGGTCCAAGACACTTGAGTCTTGGCCAACCCATTAGATTCACTTCGGGTGAGACTTCAGATCGCTTCGCGGTCTGTCGCCGAAAGGGCCAGTGAGTTTTGGGTGTTGTTGATTAATTATAGTAAACTCGGGTCTGCCCATGCAATCAACAGCTAGCAGTGTAACCTTTGGTGCATCTACTCACCTAGGTGGGATGTATGGCAGTAGAAAAGTTCTAGTTTCTAAGTCCTCACTGTTATCAGGGGTTGATGGTGTTGAGGTCGCTTTCTCCTTCCTCTTCCCCTTCATTGTACGTTTTCCTTTTGAAACTACAGAGGGTCCTGGTTCCTCTGCTCTATGCTTGCTTGCTGTCTGAGGTGGGTTTTGTCTAGCTACTGGGGCAAGCCACTACGGTGGCGGGATATATCCATCGGTATCTTCCATGAGATACGTAGGTGATGCAGGTCCCAATTAATATTCCATAGTTGCACTAGTACTCGATATTGAAATTACCAAGGAATTGCTTCAGCTCATAATGTTACAGACACAATTGCTCTTCTTGCATGTAGGTAGAATGAAACTAAGATTGGGAAAGAAGTTTGATATGGGACAACAATTTTCGATAGATGTGCTTCACACGAGTGGTTATTTATTTTAACAGGAATCTGTCCTTTTAGGCACATGGGCATGAGTTAAATTATTTAAGGAATATTTTCAGTACATCGTCGAACAGTTGATATATGCAGAGTAGTTATTGTCCTACAGGTAGATGTGGCCATAAATCTCGCCACCATATTTTCTTGGATTTGTGAAATTACCTTAGTCTACCCTGTCTTTTCAGCGAGTTCTTTAATTATTGTTCCAACGTCACATCATTTACTGTCGATGTTCTTTCATGTGATAAATGTGCTTCTCTTTTCAAGCTCATCTCAGCTTCTTGTTGTGCTCCTTGTGACTTGATTTTCATTCTCTTACACTTCTGGTGGCACTCCTTGCGATTTATTTTTCCCTTCCACAATGGTTTCTATCCTACGACAAGCAAATTTCTTTCGTTGAAAATATCTAATCTTGGGAAAATGCCAAGTTGATATAACACGCTTTCTCCCCCCCCCCCTTTTTTTTCTTGTGACCTGGTCGCAGTTATCAAAATAAGCCTTCAATCAACTACCATTGATGAGCCCTCTTACCTCTGTACCATTTAATATCTCTAACTTCACTGCTCCTCCATCAGTAATTTCCTTAACGACATATGGTCCTAACCAATGTGATTTCCTTAACGATATATGGTCCTAACCATATGGTCCTCCATCACTTATTCTTTGTTGTGCCCATATCCAAGATGTAATTTCCCCATCCAAATAATTGCATAGCAGGACAATTCCATCAATCCTACTAGTTCCCTAGGTTGGATGGATACTTTTGGAATTTTGATAAGGGAGCTAATAAGTGATGTTTAGACATTAGAATGGAATAAATTTTAATAATGGAGATTATTAAATAAATACAAGAGAAAATTGAAGTGGCAATGGAGCATGGAGACACATGGAGATTATGGGTCCCACACACAAGTTAGAATTTATGTGCCACATGACATCCTCCTCTTGCAATTTCGAATCCATGTGAACCCTAATGTTCTTGGATGAGTTAGAAGGCTAATACACTTGGCCATATGCCTCGTAGGTCTAATTGGGAAGTAAATGTAACTTACATGGGAGAGGAAGAGTCAAATGGGATCTTTCCCTGACACTTGGGCTAGATTCCCTAACATCTATGACATCTATGACACCAATGATGAAGATGCTATGACATTTATGACATATTGCAGACCTGAAGCCTGACATCTTACCATTTTGACATGTCAAGTTGAAATAGAGCATCCAAAAGGGCGCTCATGTGATTTGGGGAAGCTCAATGTGTTCCCACTCGAAATGGGGGAAGATGGAAGGCTAGAAAAGGGAGGACACATCAAAAATATTGAGCACACACCCTATTTCAAATTGGCTTGAGTTTGTGGATGGATTGGTAACCTTATAAGGCTAAGTATGTTTATAAAATACAGGTATCAACCAAGAGATGTGCTTTTGATCATTTGAGAAATTTTCATTTGTGAAGAGAGAGAGCTAGTGGATGACTAGTTTCTTGCCTTAGCCAATTTTGAGGGTGAAAGATTCCCATCCAAGTTGGTTGTTGGAGAGGCCACTTAGGTCTTTCATGGATATTTAATGGATGTTTTATTTTCAAGTGTAAGCTACAGAGAATCTTATGGTTCCTTCTAGTGCAGCACTTTCTCTCAACTATTTCCAATTTTTATTGCATATTCTTGCTCATGTAGGGATTGCGCTTTGGGTGAGCCACTGTACTATTTGGGAGAGTTTCTCCTGGTACATTTTCAATAGTAATATTTTTAATATGCTCTATTCTTCATTCCCAAAAAGTCTCAAGTTTAAATACCAAATGATTGTATGTAAAAGTTATTATTAATGAGCAAACAATGACCATTTCCTCACTATATTGATATATGCCATGGTAATGTTGATTATTTCGAATGGAATAATGTCTATCTGATATGTTTATGATGAATGGGATTTAATTTATAAGTATTACAAGTTTCATGTTCAGCACTTAAGCATTTGAAGTCATCTTACTCAGTTTAATTGCATTTGGAGAAGATTTGGTGCCATTTCCCCAACGGTCGAATTAGTGATTTTGTAGTTGTTTGGGAAAGGGTTATAATAGTTTGTATAAACTGAATAATGATTCATATGAGACCTTAAAAATGTCCCTTAAACATCCCCTACATATGTTCATAAATTCGAGTGGGTTTGGGAGAATTTGAGAAGCCATTTCTAGCATTTACCCAAAGGGAATTGGAACCCCAATTTGCTAGTAAAAAATCCTACTTTGGCCAGAATATTAAACTAGTTTGAAAAAGTAATCAGAGGGTCATAAATAATACGTGAACATGATATTCAAGTATTAATATCATTCATACACCTTCTCATAATATTTGGGAGCATTTGGGCCAATTTGGAGATCTAGACATCAAAACTAGTCCAAGGTTGAAATAGGGAAAAAAGTGAAAAAATGGCCATTTAATAAAATTTCTTAAAAAGAGACATTAAACAAGAAAATAATATACATTATTCCTTAATAAAAGGTACAGAAAACAATTAATTTTCGATAGAGAAAACAATCCAGACAAGTTTCGTTCTCCAAGCCAACCCGAGATCAAAACCCGCTACTCCTTGTAGGAGACATCTAAATCCAACTATGCTCGGGGTATGTGAGGCCCATTTCAGGTGCGATCCCTAGGTGATTTTGAATGCTTAGATGCCCCTGGGTTGTGGTTTCTCATACCAAACGTTGACCCAACAAGTTAAAGGGCGTTGCAGCAAACAACAAAAAAGTACAGAAACTGCCTCCAAGATTTAAACACAAATATCATATTACTATTCAAGAACAACTGTCTATTTAAAATGCCATCATAAACAATGGTCAAGAATGAAAATCCAACACCAAATCCAAAAGATTCACAAACACATCCAATGTAAGGAAATTTCAAAGAATACAATAAAAACAACTTCAAAAAGAGAAAAGAACATTACAGTTCATCTAAATATTAACTAATCAATAGCATTCAATAAAAATAGCAAGAAAATGCTCACCTTGAACCCTACTCCAAACCTCCCAATAAGTTCCTTGTTATCTCTAGCAGGGCGTTTATGACTAAATGAGAGCATTCATTCAATATCGGAATGTGTCATGCCACAACCATTTTCTAAAATGGTAAGCACTGGGATCCTTTTTCCAACCTTCTTATGGTACTCCATTTGAATCGATATGTCCAACCTGTTAAAAGCACTTCATGCAATCATCCTGAGCATCAAATCTCATCAAAATGGATTACATAATAGCTCCTAGGATTCGTCTATTTAATCCATGTTGAAATTGAATACTAGCTTACCGAGAGGCATTGCCATCCCTAGAATTATCAATAAGTTCAGCAAGAGCACCAAAAATCCATTGTGCGTGATTTTGACTCAATGTCTCCAAGTATTCAGGGTGTGTCTGAGAAAACTTGTGCTTAACCACATTTGTATCAGATCTTTCCTATTTGGCTTCCCTTGTTTGGAATCTCTGGAGAGCTCATTGTTCCATTTTCTGTGGAACATTCTCAATCGGAGGTGTATTGTTTTTTCTACTCGAGGTGAATCACTATGAATACATCCGCTGACATTTTCAGATGCTCTACGAAAGGAACTTATGTGTTCAAGCAGAGCTGACACATTTGGATACGACCCACCTTGTCGATGGTCATTATAGATCCCGCAAGTTGTATTTCCCTTCACCAGCCTTAGATGTAATGTTTGAGAATTTTGCGGCCACAAGTAAGCATCCTCTACAACCACCTTAGAATGATAACCTTCACATATTATATCATCCTACAATACCCTGGAGTATAAAGTTGGATTATGCGACCGAATTACAACATCCACTTTAGCAGGCATGGGTTCTCTAATTATGTTATCTGACCAGCAAACCTTTGTTATCAGCAAGGATATTTTTCAATAAAAGACAATCAAATAATGAAAATAGAACTAGAAAAGCAGAGAAAATGAATATGATTACTAATAAAAATTTATCATTATGATGCAACGACAACTTGGAACTTCACCATCCCTAGGAGATTTCATAAGGAGATAAGCAACACCAACATGATCCAAATTTCCAGCAGGTGGTGTTATAAGGAACTCATACCATCCAAAATGACAAACAACAACCTTTAACACAGATGATATACAAGAAACAAATTTTTCAGGCCGTTGTTTTCTGAAAGAAACAATGAAACCAAATTAACAACATACGGGAATTTGATAACCATATTGCAATCCTGCATATTAATATCCTCAGATCTATAGATCCTTTAGGCATGCTTCACTTAATTTGGGATCAAACATGTTGAATGAATCTCACCATTATTAACTAAACTACCGTCTATTATGCTATAAAAGTAACTAAAAAAGAAATAAATGATGTTTCTAGAATTAGTCACTTTTTACAACCATGCAATAATAATTTATTGCAATGAAAAACAGGCAAACCCTCCTATACCTATTGAAATTGTAAAGAAGCAGTAAAATTGAAGGCTCGCCTCATCCCTTTTGAGGAGATAACCAAGAAATGTTTCAAATTCTGATACTCATTGTCGATTATGCCCAGCTGCATGAAAATAAACCCGAGGAAACTTTGACAATGGAAGAATTTTTGTTGGAGTCATGTTTGTAATGTGTAAGGCTAGAGGGTTGCAAAGGAAACTCAATCTTAGACACTTGGCATGTATAATTCATAAATAATATAGGAAACTTGCAAGAAATTCAACTATCTAGTGCACACGATAAAATAACACATTCCAGTAAACAATGGGAAGAGAAAAAAGACAAGTTAAATATATTACTATCCAACAGATGACCAAAAAGGTAGGTCAAATCAACTGAAAAAAGTACAATCAACAATTACTCCTGCAGATGTGCTGAGGGCTACTACAAAAGCATGAAGTAAGCTAAACTAACTGATAAATGAGTTAGCCATGAAAGAGCATGATCAAGTCATGCTGGAGGAAAGAAAAGACGCATGTGCTAGGTACAACAGTGAAGCCCTAATTAGCATCATAGGATGGAATACAAAAGAATAAAAAGAATTTTATGTTATCTAGAAATCAACCCTTTCTAACATATAAATTGATCTGGCTCCTAAAGACAGCCTAGAAGATAAGTATGTTATAGCATGTCGCATGCTAGTTTATACAACAAGTTCACTCAATGAGATTATATTTCCTTGCAGTAATAATTGAGATTCACTCTAACCTACCTAATCACAACAAAATAAACAACTTATCCATAACAAAATAGTGTATAGGCTATTAAAAAATAATGATGTGCTTCAACATCAGATGACCATATACACACATTAGATGGTATTACATGTGTACATGTTTAAAACTTATCAACATTTCTAAACCCTACAAGAATTGTGTCTAGCGAGAGCAGTTGAGACGAGTGATATCCTCCCCACACAGGATCAATTCCCGTAGTGACATCTTGAGCTCTTGATGTTGAAGAATATAGTTTACCCTGGGTAACATCTTAGAAACAAGGGGAAGTTGGAACTTCCTATTAGGTCCAGGGTTTCCCAAGGATATGTATTTCGCAGTTTTTAAAAACATATATATTGAACGCCTACAAAGGTCTACTAAGCCTTGCAACAAATAACAACCTCTTAAAAGAAATAAGAGGCAATACAATTATTCTTCGTTCTTTTGATTCAAAGGAAAGGCTGACAAGACTCTTATACGCAAAGCAAATATGGAAAGCATTCCAAATATTGTGAATAGACAGAAATTTATATAATTGTTGAATTACTTTCTGGTCAACAATTACATTAATAGTCAATTAACCAATCACTTACAAATTCCTATCCAAGCATTATAAAAAACTTAACTTGGATGATTTTTTTTACAGAATAAGCAATCTACAATTGACAATGTAATCTCATCGATGTGAAATTATGCTGATATAATTTTGGGTTATGTTAGGTCTCTTTTTCAAACCTA
Source organism: Pseudotsuga menziesii (assembly GCA_001517045.1). Taxonomy (NCBI): domain Eukaryota; kingdom Viridiplantae; phylum Streptophyta; class Pinopsida; order Pinales; family Pinaceae; genus Pseudotsuga; species Pseudotsuga menziesii. The sequence continues at coordinate 163,899 of LPNX010162933.1, forward strand.
AAGAAGAAATTTGTCCTTTTGGCAAGATGAAAATAAAACATTTTATTATCTTTCAATGAAATCATGCAAGAAAACTAAACCTTCAGAAAATGTACACAAGCCACCTAAAGTACCAAATAAGGATATTAAACACACCTCAAGGTTAAAAGGAATATAAGGCCCACATAGAATGGATAAAATATTAAACACTCCTTCGATGTGTCAATACGGTTATGAACTTTATCAATCCTTTCATTTGTTGTCTCATGTGTTGCAAAGGCAAGGCCTTCTTAGATGGGAGGGTATTACTTATAAAATATACTTAGTAAGCTAGTAACCACTCTGGTGCAGAACATGTGTTTCCTCCTTTGTGCTCGCCATTCAAATATGAAGAGGGTTAGTAGGGTATGTACACCTTCATAGACTAAGCAATTAAATCGTTACGAAAAGGAAGTCCCTCTCCCCACAAACAAGGGAGTCTCATACATCAAATTTGGAGTTTCACTATATCACGACCTTAAATTAGATAATTAATATTAGTATTAGTATCATGTATGTTAGCATATTTATGTCTCTTAGGATGTATATCTATGACAATCTTCTTCACTACATATCATAAAGCATAATGCTTTTACTCGTTAGACCCTATAGCACACTATAACCATTGCAAAGTGAGTCACAAAGGGGATTGTGGTAGTGAGAGGTATTAGAGCCAATGCACAACAACATTTAGGATATGTGAAGGAAATCCACCTCCAATAAATAACTACCAATCAAGCATCTCATTTTCAAGTCCATGTTTTAAAAATTCATCAACTCAAACTCAACCTCGATAGCTTCGTCATACCTATAGCTTCGTCCTGTAAAGTATATGTGATCCAAAACATCCTTAGGTAGATAGGATCCATGGTATGAGATAAAGCCCAAGACATGAACCTGCTACAGATCAAGGCAAGATATCCATCTCCATGCAAAGTATAGCAAAGGAGATAATCACATTTATTTGAAGAGTACCATGGCATGTTACAGTAACTCTATGAATTGATTGTGAAATTTATTTTACTATTTTACATATGAGAGCTATTCTCTAGAATAGGCTCTGAATTAGACAATTATAGCATTGAAGAAGATTTTCTATGTTATTGTTTCTATCATTTATGTTGACCTTCAAGTTCTGTGCTTTGAAATAGGTTGTGAGAAAATCAAAATAACTAAAAATGGGATATATGTTGTTATTTTCTCTTCTAATTTTGATCACCTTAAAAATCTTGCCTTTTATCAGAAAATTTAACAATGAGACCATGCCACCTGAGCATAACAAAAACAAGCACCGAAAGGCTCGTTTTTAACAATGGTCATATAAACCTCCATTGAACTTGGATTCTCGAAATTGTTCGGCCTCTTTTTGGAAATGCACTTTACCAAAATTTCATGGCTTATTCTTGCAAATGAATTCTACCTAAAACCAAATGAATTTGATCGAAAATCACCCATAAAGACATTGCCACCTTATGGTTATTTTTGAACTTAATCTAAAATCATCCGTAAAGACATCGCCACCTTGTGGATATTGATAAAAAAAATGCAAACCATACATTATCTCATGCTCAAATGATTATTCTAGTCATATAAAAGAGCAAACATCTCCATAATCATTGTTTCCTTTTAAAGTACTTCAAAGATAATAAAACGTGACTTCCATCTTATTCAAATACTCATTATACTTCCATACCTTACAATATGCATAAAATCATATACGATTTTACTTTGTTCAACCAAAATCATTTGTTCCAAACTCTATCCAACCTAAGCATCACTACTTTACAATATTATTTTCTTCATAGTCTAAAGGCCTTGATAAGCTCCCATAAACTATTCTTAACATCTTGGACGTTAAAATATTTCCTTCTTTCCTTCCATATCAGCCATAAATACATAAAAGGTTTCTTCACGAAGAAGTAGTGAAATTGAAATCGGCACATGTTGTTTGTGCCCCATCCAATGAGTTGGAAAAACCAAATGTGCCTGTGGCGAGATCGAATTGGAGGAGATTATCCTCCATCTGAAAAGTGCCAATCACAATCGATGCCACTGGATCCTCCCCCGCATCAAGAAAGCCTAGACATAACACATTATCGCTGACGTCTACCATGGAGTTGATTCCAACAATACTCCAAACAGTGCTATCGTTGCCCTGCATCACCAGATTGATCGCTGGCACCGAGGGCCCCACACGCGTCACCCCAAAACCGCTTGTCTGGTAACCGTTGGGCCCATCACTATTAGTCACGCCACCACCCGAGTCAAAACACGCACCGAAAGGGGCCACCGAGGCAACGCGCGAGATGTTCCGTTGCCTTAGCATGCTGGTAAAGACGCCCACGAGGGAGTCATAGATAGGTGTTGCCAGTTGCGTGTAGGGCGCCACGGTGCTCAGCTTGGTGCCGCCACGTCCCCTCTCGTCGATTCGAAACTTCTCCGAGTCGATCGGCAGGCGGAAACCCCCGACTTCGATTCTCTCCACGCCGATATGAAAGGCGCTGCTGTAGACGGGATTCTTGATCAAGGGAGTACGGATGAGAAAGCCGGATACGTCTTTGCCAGGTGGCGGAAGCAAGACGATCGGCTGGTTACCGAAGTATATAATCCCCGGTGTAATGCCACCTGGACAAATGGCAAACTTGCGGCCAAAACCTGCCGCAGCGGAGAACTGAGCTGGCATTGCCAGCGTAGACGAGCTCATCCCAGCTACGCCAGCCGTCCCCCGTGGCAAATTGGAGAGGTCTTCTTTGGCGGCGCAGGCGAAGAGCAGTTTGGGAAAAGTGGCGAGGGGGCCTGGATTCGAACCATCGCTGCTGGGAAGCACCGTGATGTCCTGCGCGAGTTCGAATCTATCGCTACCTTGGCCGGGCACCACGCAGGTGTCGTTGTTGCAGCCAGGAGCACGGGAGCCATAACAGGTGCCGCAGCTTGAATACTCATACGACTTGCAAAGCTGCGCAGTGCAGGCGAGAGGGCTGTAAGTGGAGGACCTGTAGCTTTTTTTGTCGCACCTTACCCACATGTAGTCCTGTTCGATGTCTAGCACTAAACGCTGGATCTGCAGAGGGCTTCTCTGCTGGATTTCGAAGGTGTAGAGCAGCGATGTGGGGTCTTGGGTGATTTCCGCGACGAGGCCTTTCACGCGCTTCTGGGACGCATTTGCAGGCAATTGACTGAAGCAGCAGACGATGAGGGTGGCGACCAGGACGAGACGGAGATGAAACAACGGCATTGGGTCGATCCCGTAGAGCTGGTGATACTCGGATCGATGGATTTTGGGTGTATAAACAGACAGAGTGCGGAGATTCGATCCCGGGTTTGCAGTAAGGTGTAGGCCGTCATCGCCATTTGGATGACGCGGATCGATATCTGCCTCTTACCCCTTATAAAAGATTTCAATGACCTAATTTGTTATTTTATTTTTATTTTTTTAATTGAGATTTTAAGAATCTAATAGATATTTAAAATATTCACTTTAGAATGTAAGAGTTTGAACGAGTATTTGCAATTTAGAAGAATATTAAAAAAACAATGTGGAAGCGTGACTCGCAATGCAAGACTTTCACCGAGTATTTGCAATTTAGAGGAATATTAAAAAAACAATGTGAAAGCCTGATTCGCATTTAGATTAAGCGATGATATATGGCTATTTAAAATATTCACTTTCAGTAATTTTATTGTGTTGCGAGACTAGGTGGCAAATTAAAAATGTTGTCGATTTAGATGATATTTAATATATATTAAATTTTATGAAAATTAGTTCTAACAGCAACCTTTTGAGTGTAAGGTGTTCAAATTATATGATATTGAGAAATTATTTTTTGAATAAGGATAAATCAATATAGATTCATCTTAAATTCAAGTTTAAATTTTAAATTTTATAGATTGACATGGGCTTTTTTAATTACTTTTCATACATTATTATTTTATAAGCCAATATTATTATTTAAAATTTACTTTTTAGTTTTGGTATCTTTATGTGACTTCACAATATCTCCTTCATATTGAACATTTAATTGGTTGTAATTTGTTTGGTCAATTGTACCCACAAGTGAAAGTGGATTTGGACATCTACCTTTAAGCATAAATGGGAGTGCTTTTATGTAAAGAAGTGTAATATCATAATGTCGAGATTTCATATTATTAAACCTATATATATCTAGCTATAACACTAGTGTAATAACCATGATTTGCATTATCCACAAAATATCTTTAAGTATACTTGTTTGAAATATTGCAATGTCACTTTGAATTCTTATTTCAGAGGAAACTCTCATCTAGTGTAATAACCATGATTTGCATTATCCACAAAATATCTTTAAGTATACTTGTTTGAAATATTGCAATGTCACTTTGAATTCTTATTTCAAAGGAAACTCTCATCTAGTGTAATAACCATGATTTGCATTATCCACAAAATATCTTTTGAGTATACTTGTTTGAAATATTGCAATGTCACTTTGAATTCTTATTTTAGAGGAAACTCTCATCTTTTTGGGATGATGTCCACACAAAGATAAAAATATCTTTAAGTATACTTAAAAATGAAATATTGCAATGTCTCTTTGAATTCTTATTTTACAGAAAACTCTCATCTTTTTGGGATGAATGTCCACACAAGATTCAACTGATATAGGGTGTGCATGTCTCTTTATTTGTATAGGGTGTGCATGTCTTTTTATTTGTTTGTGTCTGTGTTTTTTTAATTTTAATGTGTATTTATTTAATTGTTGATTATTTACTGAAAAATGGTTTATCTACATTCATTTATAGTGATGTGTTTTGACGTTTCATAATAATTTGCATCTAGCATGTGCATTATTAAGTTGAAAAAGCTTTGGATGTGTGTTCATAAAACTAAATTGGAAAAATAACACATTACTCACTATTGATGGAGGATGTCATTCAACAAATTGTTAGAATTTAGTAGAAAGTTTTCTAAGCAAATTTGTTTTAAATCAATTGTTTCAAAGATGTATAGAAGTTGCAACTATGTGAATATAAATATCTTATAATGATACATTATTGTTGGTATTTTTTCAATTGTTATTTTGAAATATCTCATAATGATACATTATTGTTGGTGTTTTTTTCATTGTTATTTTGAAATATGATATAATGATAAATAGTTATTTTTGGCGTTTTGACTAACAATTTTTTAACCTTTTGTCATAATGACATTTTCTTTTTACTTTTGATGATTTGGTTAGTGTTATTTCTAAATCCGCCATAATGATAATTTGGTTGGTGAATTAAATAGTGTTATTTCTAAATTTTTCAAGTGATAATTCATAGTCCATTATTTTTAAATATGTCTCAATGATAATTGGTCTTTTAGGTGATTTGGCCCATGTTATTTTTATGTTGAATTGTCATGTCAAACATTGTAGGCATGGAGATCAAAGCATGTAAGGAATTTTGACATTCAAACTAAGAGAAAAATACTTCTATTGAGTCAATACCATAATCACATCTAACAACAATTCTTTAAAAAGGTGATTATAATTCAATGACAATTCTATGTTTGTATCTGTCTATAATTTATGTAAAAATAAATGGAAACAATTATATATCGATTTTGGCATTATACATATTGTAAACTATTATCCCTTTGATGAAGATGTTATGTCGAGTTTGTAGTGTAACTTTTAATATAGAATGGATTGGCTAATTAAAAAATTTGTAATGTAAGTTCACGACTACTATTGGTTCAATGCATTCATTAAAAAATGAATTTTCCCAAAGTTTATATGCAATACATCATAACAGAATTTTCTTAACATGTTGTCCAGAGATAAATGTTCTTTATGACCTTGCTAACCCTAAACTAGATATGTTCCACTATACATGTGCAATCATGCAATACATCATAATAGAATGATATGTTCCACTATACATGTGCAATCATGCAATACATCATAATAGAATGATATGTTCCACTATACATGTGCAATCATGCAATACATCATAACAGAATTCTCTTAACATGTTGTCCAGACACAGATGTCCTTTATGACCTTGCCAACCCTAAACTAGATATGTTCCACTATACATGTGCAATCATGCAATGGGAAGAGAAGAAACCTCTATAGACAAGTTGTGAAGGTATATATGTACATTAAAAAACCATCCCCTTTTGTTTTTTTTAGTTTTCTACTTATCGTTTCTCTAATGGGAACAACATTATTTCCAAACTTTATAATATCATAGTTGAACATACTAAGTAAGTAGTGGATAATTGTAGAGGCCAAAAATGCTACTGATCAGTGTATTCTTACAAAATGAAAAAAAAAATGTGTAGATGGGAAACATTTTTAAAGTTTACCAAAAAGTAGGCACTTGAATGCATTTGTTTCTTCAACTATTAGTAAATGTTACAACAACAAACATCTTGTATAAAGAACAAAATCATATGTACTACTTACCATAATATAGCAGTGCATCCTCTAAAGTGCATTGCTTCAGAGGAAAAACATTCTAAAAATGGCAATATTTATTTCTAGAAGAGTGCATGTAAGATGAACTCTAAAAGAATTGAACAATCTATATAAAAATAATAATTATTTTTTTATTTAAAATAATTTGCTTACTAATTATATTTTCATTTCATCTACATAAATTACTTATAATTTCTTAATTTAAAAATAAATTATATCAATATCATGTTTTATGATAAATTTTTATAATACTTAAAGATAATTTTTTACTTTGACTTGTATTCATAAAAGTCATTTTAATAATTTAATTTTAATTAAAACTACAATACATAATGTTTAGTAATAATATATTCCTTAATAGATAACCAATCAAATTTTAATAACTTAAATAATAAAAATTATATATATATAATAAATTTATATAATATTTAATAAAAATAAAATATGTCATCATATAAATAATTTTCCATATCTAAAAATTTGATATAATTTTTATTAAATAAAAAATTTATATCTATAATAAATTTATATAATATTAAATAATAATAAAATATTCCCCTATCTAAATAACCAATTTTGTCCCACCAAAATATTAATATCGTTTTTGTAAAAGTCAAGTTGAAAAATCAAACTTAGTTAATCTTAAATATATATTTCTTAATAATTAAAGGTTTCCTTTTCCTTGCTAATGAATAATTCTAACCCGTCAACATATTTGTATATTTTCATGAAAGTCATCCTAAAAAACCAATTTTCATTTTTTTTCCAGGGCAAAATATCAGTTCCTTGCTATTTCATTGAAATCAAAGGTAACTTGGTTACAACTTCAGCTATTGCTGAGCTCATGGAGAATAAACACTATGTTCATCATCAAAAATACTACAGCTTCAGCTATTGCTGAGCACATAGAGAAGATACATCTAAGTTCATCATCAACAGACAGATTGTCTTTGATCAGTTTCACATGAATACCTTCACAATGAATACTTACAAACTAGGATTCTTGACTACATCCACAGCACTACCATTCAAACAAACATAGAATTCAAGTCTAATTTTGAAGTAGCTAATCCAATGAAGCATTAAACAAGTGAGAACAGTAATATGAGGGGATCATCCACCTCAATCATCCAAAGGATGTCAATAGTTTCAGCACATAGAAGACTCAAATGCTAAGGGCTAGAAAAGCTGGAAAGTGCCCTGATCAGTACATTCACCATCAGTGAATTTAGTAAATTGAATATGGCCTGAGGCCAAGGTTAATGCTTCTTTGGATAAGCTATCAGCCTTAGTATTGTGTTCTCTATATATGTGAACAACTTTTAGCTGGATGAAGTATGGTTCCATATCCCGAATACGTTGACACCAACCATCAAGTGCAAGTAAAGTAAGTGTTGATCTTCTATTGAACCAATTAATGATGGCAGTGGAGTCACCATGAATGTGCAGAGTGGGAAGGACCATGGTTTTTGCACAGTAAAGGAGTGTCCATAAAGCAAGTAGTTCAAATCTGGTGTTTGTATTCAGACCAACCCCCAATTTGAAGCAGAAATAGTGGTCTTGGATGATCAAAAGATGAACACCTACACCTCCAATTTGATTGGATGATGCCCCATCAAAGAATTCGGTAGGAAAATCAAAAATAGGTGTCAGTCCAATAGTTCTCCTTTTACTTTTCTGCTGAGATATAATATGATAGAGCTGAAGTTGTTCCCTGATAGTATGTACAACATGGTGAATATCAGGAGTTTATATTCAAATAAACATTTGTTTCTTGTCAACGATATTTCCCAAGATAAAAGAAGAGGAAGATATATAAGATTTTTTCCTTTGCTGATCCAAGAAGAAACATTATGAGTATAGTTAGTCGCTTTCCAAAAAAATGGTATGCCAAGAGAGGATCTAATGTGAGATGTGACCAATCTGGTAAAGCTGCAATCATGAAATAGATGATCAACTGATTCAGAAGCTGATCTGCACAAGCAGCACCGATTCGGTCCAATCCAACCTTTTTTTATCAGGTTGTCCCAAGTATGAACCCTATTTGACAGACATAGCCAATTAAAGCAGATAATCTTCAGCGGGATGCGGATTTTCCAAATCTTGACAAAGATATCAGCTGGTCTGCTGGTGACAGAGATATTTGCAATCAACACATACATTAAGTTGGCTTTAACCGAGCCTGTCGGCTTGTTATACATCCAAACCAGTGTATCAGGTGTATTGTTGATGTGTATTCCTCCATGTTGAAGTCCTTTTATATACTAAGACCAGGCTACCTTCCATTGACCACCCAGTTCGAGCTCTTCTGCAGTGATCCAATAATTTGTAGATGTAGTAGCAACCCCCCTATTGAGGACATCTGATAGATATAACATGCCATAATCTTCCAGATATAGTCTAAGATCCTCTGGTAATATAAAATGAGAAGTGAGACCAGCTATAGGATCAATGCCAACTTTAATGTTTTTGCCATTTCCAGTCTTCCACTCAAGGCATCTAGTAATCCATGAGATGGCTCTGATAAAACCATTCCACATGTGAGAGGTGCCCTGAACCTTGAAGGATTGTTGTCGGATCCAAACATCAATAGGTAAATTTTTAATATAATTGTGCTTGATGATCTGAGACCAAAGTCCATCTCCATTGAGTACAAGCCAAAAGCTTTTGGTGCGTAAGGCCAAACTAAACCAATCATGATTTTTTATGTTCCAGCCTCCACGATCATAAGGCTTGGAAATGGTAAGCCAATCTACCAGATGATACTTATGATTCCCCGATGAGCTCCCCCATAAAAAATTGAAGATGTATCTCCTGATATAATTCATTATGGTGTTGGGCATGCGTGCCAGTGAGAGCCAATACACAGCAAGACTCATCAATACAGATTTGACAAGAACCAGTTTTCCACCAAGAGACAATAACTTGTATGTCCAGTTGCTCAGTGTTTTTTCAAAGTTCTATAAGAACCATCTCCAATCCTTAATACCGTATCCCAATGGTTTGAGATAATATCCCAAGTACTTGGAACTAGAAACGATGGGCTCCATTTTATAGGGCATGAAGTTAAAAATTTGAAGTCTGAACGGCTCCTCAAAATTATTGTATACAAAGGATTATTTGTCTGCATTGATTTCCATTCCTGTAGCAAAACAGAATGTGTCCAGGATTTCCTTATAGTGCTGCCACTCTTCCACCGTGCCCAAGCCAAATAGAATAGCATCATCTACAAAGAGTAGATGAGTAAGATACAGACTAGGAGCCACTTTGATGCCAGATATATGACCCATGTCAAGTGTATTAGTGATCAATAAGCTCAGTCCTTCAATGATCAGTATAAATAGAAGGGGAGAAAGGGGGCAACCCTGTCTAATACCCCTCGACACTTGAAAGAAATTTGAAGGGGTCCCATTAATTAGTACAGCAAAATTTGTTGACTCCACACAGCCCATGATCCAATTCACAAAGGTACTAGGGAACCCAATCTATAAAAGTACCAACCTTAAGAAAGACCAGTTGACCTTGTCAAAGGCCTTCACCAGATCAAGTTTCAGTGCCATCACTTTCTGTTTTTCAACCTTGATAGTATGGAGGGCTTCTTGTACAATACCAACATGTTCTATGATCTGTCTATTATGCAAGAACTCGAACTGACGCTTAGAAATAGCCTTATCAAGAACCACTTGAAGTCTAATAGCAGCCAGCTTGGAGATAGCCTTATAAATCAAATTGCACAAGGAGATGGGTCTGTACTCAACAAGAGTAGTAGGCTTGTCACACTTAGGTATGAGGGTAATAAAGGTAGCATTAAGGGTTCCTATGACCCTACCCTCTAACCTAGAGTGTTCAGTAGCTTTCAAAATGTCCATCCCAACAAGATCAAAGAAGTGAAGGTAAAATTCCACCGGCCAACCATTTGGTCCGAGGCTTTTATCTTTTTTGAATCCTTTGAGTACATCTTCAACTTCTTGAAGAGTAAAAGCAGAGAGAAAGAGATCATGATCCTCCTCCTGTACAAAGGAGGAAAAAACTCCGATGACATTAAGTTGAGCCTCTATATTAGTTTTACATCATCAGAAAAAAGTTTTCTGAAATGTTGAACACCTAGAGCCTTTAACTTGGTATCATCCTCAATAGTTTCCCCACTCTGGTTATTGAGTGCCCAGATAGCTTTAGAATTTCATCTGGCTGAGGCAAAGGAGTGGAAATTTTGGTGTTGGCATCACCCTCCTGGATCCATTCCACTCTGCTTTTGAGCTTCCAGGTAAGGATATGGTGAGCTAAAAGGGAGTCCTTCCTGGCTTTCAGGAGTAGAAGAGAGGTAGAGGCCTCTTCAATGAGAATACCAGAGTGGTGAGACGAGAGGAGAGTAAGGATGGCCAAGTCAATCTCAGATATCTCTTTAGCTCTCAAAGTGGTCTTTTGTTTTTCCCAGGTCTTAATAGTATTCTTGAGTCTCTGCAGGTTATAGCTAAAGTCAAACATGGGCCCAACAGTGGGAGCAGGTGCCATCCATGAGGTAGCAACAAGTGCATCAAAGTCAGCTTCAAGGAGCCAAGCTCGATTGAATTTAAAAGGATATAGATGACACTTCAGACAGAAATTCCATTCAAGACACAATCCGATATTTTACAGGGCTGAGTCCAAGAGTGATAACTACCAAGGAGAGGGATAAGATGTAAAGAAGCAAGGAATCTATCAAGTCTTTTGCTAACACCCTCAGGACCTGCTCTACCATTTCTCCAAGTGGGGCCAATAGTGGTGGGAGCAAGATCCACCATATTCATAGAATCCAGTAACTGAGCAAAGTACAGTGAAAGATGATCCAGTGAAGCATGACCACCCCAAATCTCAAGATCAGAGATCGTAAAGTTAAGGTCGCCAGCCAGTATGAGGTTGGGAAAATTGAAGATACCTCCAGATACAACTGAGTCCCAAAAAGAAGTTCTATTGGCATAGGGTCCATAGCAGTTAACAATGGAAAAGACCGAGTCAATACCTTCGAAACTAGCAGAAAGAAGAATGCCAGCAAAGGAGTAAAAGGCTTTACACCAAATCAAACGAAGATTCCAAGCCGAAAGGATACCCCCAGAAAGACCAAGTGCATCAATTCCAAAAATGCCCATCCAGGCTTAATAAAGGAAAGCAAACGAAGGGCTTTAAAATGATCACACATCGTTTCCTGTAACAAGATAATGTCAGGATTAGGTGAAGTGAATAACTCTTTAAGGGCTTTTTGTTGGTAAGCCCCCCAAACCCACGAATGTTCATGGAGACAATCTTCATGGGTTAACCTAAAAGACAAGTGACTTTGCTCTAAGTGCCTAGGAGGGAGAGTGTGTTCTAGCTGCAACTTTGTACTTACGTATCAAAATTATTAATGTGTTCTGGCTGCAATTTTTGCACTTGCTCTAAAAAACCGATTTTCATTGTACTTACATTTCTCAACTTCATAGTTGGTACCTTTCTAAACTAATAAGATACTCGGAAAAACCAAATTGCAATGAATTGTTTGAATAGTAGTGTATTCAAGTATTTACGACAAATTTGTTTGACACAATCAATGGTTGGAATCATAATGTATTTACGACAACTTTGTAAATGACATTTTAAAAATCTATTTTTAAAATGCAACTTGATATAAACCATTTTATTGAAATCTATTTTTTACTACAACTTGATATCAACAATTTTACTTCATTGATTTATCCTTAAATAAGTATTTAAAAAATCAAAACGAAAAAAGTCAAATTTCAATAAAAATAATTTTGATACATTTTATAACTTTATGTCTTGTCAAGTTTCGAAGTTCTTTTGAAAGATTTGAATATGAGTAATCCAATAAGAGTTCGATAGTGAACCGACGATATGCACCGATCGGACGACCGACCGCGCCTCACCGGTCACATCCGACGCGGCCGATCGTCCGATCGATGCATATCGTCAGGCAAATAGGTTATACCTAATCCAATATCCTAGATTTGACTAAATTTTATTTCATTGATTTATCCTTAAATAAGTCTTTGAAAAATCACAACGAAAAGGTTAAATTTCAATAAAAATATTTTTGATGCATTTTATAACTTTATGTCTTGTCAAGTTTCTAAGATCTTTTGAAAGATTTGAATATGAGTAATCCAGATATCCTAGATTTGACTAAATTTTATTTCATTGATTTATCTTTAAATAAGTTTTTAAAAAATCATAACAAAAAGATCAAATTTCAATAAAAATAATTTTGATACATTTTATAACTTTATGTCTTGTCAAGTTTCTAAGTTCTTTTGAAATATTTGAATATGAGTAATCCAGATATCCTAGATTTGACTAAATTTTATTTCATTGATTTATCCTTAAATAACTCTTTAAAAAATCACAACGAAAAGGTCAAATTTCAATAAAACTAATTTTGATACATTTTATAACTTTGTCTTGTCAAGTTTCTAAGTTCTTTATATATTTGAAAGAATTGAATATGAGTAGTCAAGATATCCTAGATTTGACTAAAGATTATATTAGAGGTTTTTATTGATATTTAAAAGATTTAAATATGAGTAGTCTAGATATCCTAGATTTGACTAAAGATTATACTACAGGTTTTTTTTATAATAGCTTGTATTTTTTTTAATTGTTAAAATAAATTTAATATTTTGAAATATTTAAAGTGATTAATTTAAATCTATTTTAAATTGGACTGGTTCTCATCAAGTTATGAATTTATTTGGACTAGTTCTCATCAATTGATGAATTATAAATAAGAGTATTTGAACATATAATCTATTTAGAAATTTTAATTACAAAAAACAACAAAAATATTTAAACTTATTTATAGAATCAAACATAATCAAACATAAAGTATTTAAATTTAGTTAGACAACTAAATAAAAATATATATATAATTAAATAAAAACTATAATTGGTTTAAAGATTATACTAGTACATTCACATAGTTTGTGGTTGGATTAGGTTGATAGAAATTAAATGGTTGAGAGATAGCCAAGGAATGGAAGACAATTTGGAATTTTTTTATTATTCATTTTATTCTAGTTAAATGGGTTCAACTTGAGTTTTTTTCATATTGAAATATGCACGGGAAACCCAGCAATACTTCCTCACATTAGTGGATGGTAGAGGTGGTAAACCGCCGACCATCCTCGCAGAAGGCCTAACTCCAAAGGACTCAAGGCTCGAACCCATGACCTCTCCCCTAACCGAGAGAGTGTGCGCACGTCTTACCAATTATCCACGTGAAGCTACATGTTATCACCCACATTAAGAACTCTCTGTTATCCATGCCTAGCTATTTTTTATGCGACAGTTATTTTTTATATTCTTTTTCTTTTTATCTCACATTCTTCTAGTTATCTACCATGTTCCTTATCCATTTCGGAATGAAACACATTTTTATCTCACATTCTTCTAGTTATCTACCATGTTCCTTATCCTTTTCGAAATGGAAGACATTTTTTTCTTTCAAAAAGGTCAAATTTCAATGAAAATAATTTAATACATTTTATAACTTTATGTCTTGTCAAGTTTCTAACTTCTTTTGAAAGATTTGAATATGAGTAATCCAAATGTCCTAGACTAAATTTTATTTCATTGATTTATCCTTAAATAAGTCTTTAAAAAATCACAACAAAAAGATTAAATTTCAATAAAAATAATTTTGATACATTTTATAACTTTGTCTTGTCAAGTTTCTAAGTTCTTTATATATTTGAAAGATTTGAATATGAGTAGTTCATATATCCTTGATTTGACTAAAGATTATATTAGAGGTTTTTATTGATATTTGAAAGATTTAAATATGAGTATTCTAGATATCCTAGATTTGACTAAAGATTATACTAGAGGTTTTTTTTATTGATAATAGCTTGTATTTTTTATAATTGTTAAAATAAATTTAATATTTTGAGATATTTCAAGTGATTAATTTAAACTTAGTTTAGATTGGACTGGTTCTCATCAAGTTATGATTTGATTTGGACTAGTTCTCACCAATTAATGAATTATAAACAAAAGTATTTGAACATATAATCTATTTAGAAATTTCAATTACAAAAAACAACAAAAATATTTAAACTTATTTATAGAATCAAACATAAAGTATTTAAATTTAGTTAGACAATTGAATAATAAAAAAATTATAACTAAATAAAAACTATAATTGGTTTAAAGATTATACTAGGGTTGGATTAGGTTGATAGAAATTAAATGATTGAGAGATAGCCAAGGAATGGAAGACAATTTGGAATTTTTTTATTATTCATTTTATTCTAGTTAAATGGGTTCAACTCTAAGTTATCCATGTAGAGCTACATGTTATCACCCACATTAGGAAGTCTGGGTATATTCTTTTTATTTTTATCTCACATTCTTCTAGTTATCTACCATGTTCCTTATCCATTCATAGCTACATGTTATCACCCACATTAGGAAGTCTCGGTATATTCTTTTTCTTTTTATCTCACATTCTTCTAGTTATCTACCATGTTCTTTATCCATTCATCATCTTTATCCATTCATCAGCTATGAGTGATCAATGCATTACTACCAATTATCCATTTATCAGTTACCTACAAATTATTTTTTATATATTCTTTCTATAATGGTAAAAATCTCAAATAAAAATAATTATCAATTTTCATATTTCACAAGTCACATAAATCTTGCACAATCCCATTTATTTTTTCAACTTGTTATGAACCTATATTAACTATAAAAATTACATATTTTAAATGAATAATACTAAATCTATTTATACAATTTAAATTTTACAATTGTATTTTTATCAAATTCTGACCATTGGAATAAATAGATCCTTATAAAGGAGTGTCTCAATATCGCAAAACAGACCTCACAATTCACGGGGCTTTGAAGGGCGTTTGGGAGAGACGAAGAAAAATCATGGATAGTCGAGGTGTGATGATGTTTTTGTTGTTTGCAGTGGCACTCGCAATAGCGTTAGCCACTGGTACCGCAACTGTTAGTTATTCAAAGAAGCGGCAGCTATATTCCCATATTAATCAACAAGATGGATTGCATCGACATGATGATTCCGATGATTTGAATGGACGAAATATGGTGGAGAATGCTCACCAATTCCAATTATCAATGGCTGATCTCAATAAAACGGACGTGGAGGCTCTCTTGGCTTTCAGAGAGGCCATCACAACAGATGGTGGAGCTCTGTCCAACTGGACAGTTGATAATTCAAACAACATGTGCTCCTGGAATGGAATTTGGTGTAGACGACACACTGTCAGAGTGGTTGCGATAATCCTCCCAGGATTAGGGTTGCAAGGTACTATTTCGCCATCTCTGGGCAGTCTCTCGCTATTGCGCATCTTGGATCTTTCTGGAAATTCTTTGACAGGAAGAATTCCACCAGAGTTTGGGCAGATTAGAGTACTGAGCAAACTTGACCTCAGCTCTAATCAGTTGTCTGGTACTATTCCAAGAACACTGGGTAATTGCACACAACTTCTGTCGATCGATCTTTCCGGAAACGGTTTGGGAGGCATGATACCATCAGAATTTGGTCGTCTGATAATGTTGGAACATCTAAGCCTGTACTTGAATGCTCTGAGTGAAAGTATTCCAGATTCTCTGAGCAACTGCACATCTCTCAGAGAGTTGTGGATTCGAAACAACAATCTCAGTGGCACAATCCCTTCCGTTTTGTGTCAGGCTACAAGTCTATCTGAATTAGACTTTTCAATGAACTCACTAAGTGGTGAAATTCCTCCAGCTCTCGGCAACTGTACTCGCCTATCGTCCATCTACTTTTATAGCAACCACTTGACTGGAAGAATTCCACCGGAACTGGGGTTGCTCCAAAAACTGGAGAACATGGATCTAGAGTCTAACAGAATAGAGAGCTCCATTCCTCAGGCTTTGGGAAACTGTTCTTCCCTTCAGATTTTATATCTGGGAGGCAACAGATTGTCGGGGAGTATACCATCTCAATTGGGTAGTTTAAAAAAGCTAACTGTATTGTCATTATCGCCATCACGTTCTGCTGGCCCAATGGATATTCAAGATAATGTTCGAGGTAATGTTTCAGGTCCTATCCCTTCTGAAATAGGAAATTGCAGCAATCTTGCCTCTTTACAATTAGCAGGAAACAGAATTCAGGGATTGCTGCCAATGAGTATTTTCCAGCTTCCCCTGTGGTACCTGGATCTTAGTTCAAATCGCCTCACTGGTAACATATCTGAAAACGTTGGAAATTGGAGCAACCTTCAATACCTTTACCTCCATGCAAACAATCTCAAAGGTACAATTCCCAAAACCATAGGAAAGCTTCAATATCTTGTGGATTTGTATTTGCATTCAAACAACTTAAATGGAGCTATTCCATATAGTATAGGCAAGCTAAGCTCTCTAGCAAGGTTAGCAATATACAGTAACAATATCTCTGGAACCATTCCCGACAGTATTGGTGGTTTGGTATCACTTAATTATTTTGACCTATCAGAAAACAACTTTGAAGGATCAATTCCTAAGAGTATAAGCAATTGTACTTCTTTGGAAAGGTTGAAGGTTTCTCAGAACTCACTCAGTGGAGATTTCATCATTCCTATCTTTTTGACGATTTTTTCTGCTAGATCCAATCTTTTTTCTGGTGCTTTGCCAAAATCTTTGGTGAATATTGAAGATGAACAATTGGTTCAGCTTCAATTATTGGATCTGAGGGAAAATGGATTCACCGGAGAGCTTCCTATGTATTTGACAAACTTTATCAACTTAAAAGTATTAATCCTTAGTTATAACAATTTACAGGGTAATGTTCCTCAATGGATTACAAATTTCACCTACTTGCAAGTGTTGGATTTATCCAACAATAAATTTACTGGAGAAATACCTTCTAATCTTGAGACGTTGGAGGGATTTAGAGTGAATGCAACTTCAAATCTAGGTATCGATACATTATATGAGGACATTACAGTTGAAATAAAAGGATTTGAGTATACTCTCACTTATGTGTTGGAAACAAACACTATACTTGATTTGTCTAACAACCATTTTACAGGAGGAATCCCTACAAGCATTGGAAGTCTCAGTAGCATGAGATTGTTGAATCTATCCAAAAACCAATTTGAAGGGCCAATACCTGCATCACTGAGTAACATATCTACTTTGGAGCAGATGGCCTTGGACAAAAACAATTTGAGTGGAAATATTCCTCCACAATTATCTCAATTGTTTATGTTAGGTGTTTTTGATGTTTCATATAATAACTTATGTGGACAAATTCCAAGAGGAACACAATTTAGTACATTCAAAGAAACTTCATTTCAAAGGAATAAATGTTTATGTGGATTTCCTTTGCCACCATGCCAAGTGAAACATGCTAGTGGGCCACTGGGAAGGGATAGTGGTGGTAACACTAAAACTAAAGTGGGATGGTTGAAACACTTGGATGATAATATGTCATTAATAGCCTTGGGGATAGGGATGGGGATTGGATTTGGAGGAGTTGTTAGTATGTTCATCTTATGGAAGAGACCCAGGAATTGGTTAATGCCTCCTATCCAACTTCAACGTTTTTATGGAATGTATCGATTACCTCAATAATTATTGTGTAACAAATTGGGTGGCCCTATCAAACCACCTATCAATTTTCTAAATAGTCAATGTGTAGCATATATAAATGTAAAGTGAATAAAACGTTTCTGTTTTTTGCAAGCTTTGTTTCAGTGGTAGACAGAATAACAACTACTATGTTTTTTCTAAATAGTATTGGTATGAAATAAGTGTACTCTTCAAATTAATTTTACAGTGTACTCTTCAGATTAAGTTTATGGTTATTTTTCCAAATTTAAAATAAACAATTATTAAATATCTATAAAATAATTTGATAGTTAATGGATAACAATGGAGGAAACAAATCATTTAATTCGAAAAAAAAAAGAACAAATACTTAACTTAAAACCTTATGAACCCTTTTAATCTTTGCTATCATTCTTGTGTTATAAACAACCATCGACCACCAGCATTTTCTATTGATTTATTTGGCGATGGCGAGGGTGTACTGTGGAGAATTACTTCATGGAATTGGATCGGGAGCATTCAAGACTGGGATTAGACCGGTTGGGTTTTATTGTTTTGATATTATTTTGTGAGTTTTATCTGTTATGGCTTTTTGTTAGATTTCAACAACTGGAAAATGTTTCCAGCATTTGAATTAATAATTGAATGGTGCATTAATTAACATAACATAACTACGTTTATATATATTTTATGATCCTTTCAATGCGAATGCATATCTCCGTTTCTAAAATATTTTGCAAGATATTTAACTTAAGAGGACAAAAGAACTGTTTGTTCAATTGCAGTTATTGGTAAACAATGCCGTGGTTATTTACAACAGATTGCACCCGAACACTATGCCACCATGTACAAGACTGCTCGATTCAGAATCACCTTTCGAGCAACAGAGAACCCAAATGTGACTCTGGGAGTTGTATGCCCATCTGCACCAATATCATATAGTTTTCTGGTATCAAACATCAACGAATTCCAAAAGGAAAACAATAAAAAACCAGAAATTAACAGGATAATATGGCCACCTAAAATTTCTGCACTGCAAAACATGAGGACAAAGATTGATGAAACAAGTAAAGAAACAGATAATGACAATTACAAGAATCCATACCTAATCACAATTTTCAGTTGTATTTATAGTAGCAAAATTACAGAGAAGAGGGTCTCTCTAGAAGCCTCTATCGGGATTTTTCCAAAATACTTATTCGTCTTCGGTTCTGTTGACATATGCTCCAACTTCCTCATTTATTGTTGGCTCAGGGTAGGTGTGAGGCTCCGACAGAATTTTTAGTGAATAAAGATCATTTATTAAGGGAAGCTACGACAAGATTGGTAAGTGGAAATGGGAAAAGTTGTTAGTGGATCCTCGGACAACATTATGCAGTAAGGGTTGCATTCTCCGATGAAAGTAATGCTGATAAGCAAAGCCTATCTTTTGTTGGAGTTAAGCTCAATGGTCGAGGCTAATCAGTCTAGATCTTAAAGATTTTGTTTCATTGCCAAGAAATAGGCAGGTTAGAGGTCAGGTAAACTGTTTAAAGCCACGGCTAAATGAGTTCAATGCCAAAGTTAGTGGCTTTTATAATTCCCTCTGGAGTGACGTCTTTTTGTTCATGTTTATGGGTATGTGCTCTCTCCTCCTTCCCTAATCCAACGCCCTACAACTCCAACTAAACCCCTACATCAAATCCTATACCCCACATAGAGACTCATACCCATACACAAATCCAACGCCCTACAACTCCAACTAAACCCCTACATCAAATCCTATACCCCACATAGAGACTCATACCCATACACAACAAAGAGGGAATAACTCACTCCCAATACGAGATAGACAGAGTCATTGTCTAATAAACATTATAGCACTTTAATCTGTCATTTTCATGATGGACACTCATACCCATACACAAGAAAGAGGGAATAACTCACTCCCAATACGAGATAGAGTCATTGTCTAAACAGTATAGCACTTTAATCTGTCATTTTCATGATGGTCTTCTTCTAGGTCATATTTTCATCTTTGTCTCCACCTTGGTCATGTCCTTCTCTTGATTTCCATTCTTTACCGCATTGTCTTGGACGTTCTTCATTATTAACCTTCATCCTTGAGCTTTCTACTCCATCTTTGTTGTATCTACAGAAAGTCTGTGTTGATGTCCATATGAAAAGAAATCCATTTACCAGAATACATGGGTCACTAATCGTTGTAAGTATATATATATATATATATACATATATATATAAGTTCAGGAATTCAATTAGAGTGGAAAAAGAGTGTAAAAATTGGATCATTTCCTGATAGTTGAAAACCTAATTGAGCAAGATCTAAATTTCAGACAATGGGAGGAGTCAGGCGGAGAATCTGATCATTCGCCAATCTGTATTAATATTCTTGGAGACTCGACTAAACCCCCATCCTTTTCCAACTCTGCGTTGCTTGGTTGAAGGAAGAGGACGTCACTAGTATCATCAAAGATAATTGGATCCCTTTCCAGCATGAAGAAGGAAATCATGTTGCTCCTCTTTTTCTCAAGAATCTTTCACAGATTAAAAAGAAAATCAAGGTGTACTTTTAGGAAAAAAGACAAGGATGGTGACTTAAAATTAGTTGAAATGGAACTTGTTCAATTACTTGACTCAGAAGGAGGTGGTTACCTTTCCCAGGACACAAAGGCTCAGTTGGGAAATCTGGAGAACAGAAGGAGAAAATTACTTATGGATCATGAGGAATTCCGACGACTAAAGAGTATAGCAATATGGATGGAAAGCGATGATGAAAACATGAATTTCTTTCATGCTTATGCGAAAGGGAGGAAATCTCAAAATACCATTTGGGAACTAAAAAATGAAAATAACGAGGCCTCTACTTCTTTCGAAGGGATTTCCAAATTGGGTATGTCACGTTAATCCCTTTGTGAAGACAACAATAGAGTCAGTTTCGATGAGGTTATCCGACTATCTCAATTTTTTCCTGGGTTCATAACCCACGAAAATAATCAAAAACTCATTGAAGAATTCTCGGACGAAGAGCTTAAAGAAACTTTGCACAATTTTCAAAATGAGAAGATCCATGGTCCTGATGGCTGGACAATTAAGTTTTTCATGGCTCATTACGAGGTGATTTCCATGGATCTCCTACAACTGGTGAAATAATCTCAGTTGAGTGGGATCATGCACCCCCCCATAAATGCTACTTTCGTAGCCTTGATACCTAAAATGGATCAACCCATTACTTTGGATGATTACAGACAGATCTCGTTGTGCAATATCACTTATAAGTTGGTGGCAAAGATCATTACTAGGAGGCTTAAAAATGTTCTTTCAAAAGTTATCTCCCAAGAGTAGTTTGGCTTTTTGGAAGGAAGACAAATACATGAAGCCATTGTTGTAGCAGAGGAAGGCATCAATTCTCAAAAACAAAAGGAGTAAAAGGTGTAGTTCTCAAAATCAATCTATCGAAAGCGTTTGATAGGGTTAGTTGGTTGCACCTAAGAATGATAATGACACATCTAGGTTTTGAATGTGCTTTCATTAAATGGATATTAAGTTGCATCACAACTGCCTTCTTTGCGATTTTAATCAATGGTGTTGCATCCCTTTTTTGGCGCTGAGAGAGGCATGAGGCAAGGTTTCCCCCTCTCCACTCTCCTCTTTTGTTAGTTGTGAAAGACCTAAATAGAGCCATTTTGACTGCAAGAAGGAAGAGCTCCTTCAATGGAATTGACATCACACACACTCTCAAGCTCACCCATCTATTATTTGTGAATGACATTCTCATCTTCTGTGATGGATCGATGAGGGATGTAGAAAATATGGAAAACATCTCAAACCTCTTTGGGCTCGCAACTAGTATGGTTATAAATGTACACAAGTAATCTCTCACCTTATTTATTTTAGAGGATGATGAGGCTCAAAGGTATGCAGCTCTCTTCCCTTTTCAAACCAAATTACTTGATGATGGTCTCAAATACTTAGGGTTCCAGTTAAAACCAAATGGATACAAAAAGAACGACTAGGGGTAGCTACTTGCTAATATGAAGAAAATATTAAGAGTTTGGAGCCATCGTTGGTTTCCAAAGCTGGAATATTGGTTCTCATTAAATCAGTTTTGGAAGCAATACCGGTTTACTGGATGTCTTTGGTGTGGATTCCAAAAGGAACATTGGATAAAGCAAGGAAAATTTACTTTAGGTTCTTATGGTCAAAAAGCTCAGACTCCTTTGTCTCTCCCTGGGCCACTTGGGAAAGCCTTGCTTAACCAAAATCTCAAGGAGGATGGGGATTAAAACACATCCATCTGTTTGCAAAATCATCTACAAAAAATCTTTGGATTGAAGTTGTGAATAAGAAATACATTGTACCAGATTCAATCATAAATTGGGTCAAGAATCCTTCATAAAACAAAGTGGGAATATTGGTCATTTGGAAAGTCGTCCTATCCTCCCTCCACAACTCTTACAGCTCCTTCATGCACAGGGATATTATCATCTGAATCAAATCGCAAACCAAAATTCCTCAACATTATGGCACTAGGGATGGAAAAGTGAGGGGTTAATGCTCTTGCCATTGCGATCTTGGAATCCCTTGGAATGAATATTATCTTTTCTCTCAAAGTATTCATGTCAGACTAATTTATAGGTTGAATGAACTCATTTGGTCCCCAACTTCTCATAGAATATACACTCCAAAATTGGGCTCCAAATTATTAGTTGCGACAACACATGCTGGGGAAGAGAAATGGTGGTGGAAAAGAGTTTGGAAATTACATTGCCCATTAATGATAATAATAAAAAATGTGTGGTGTATTTTTGCAAATAAGGTCCCTATCTGGGAAATCATGAAAAGGAGGAATGTTGAGGGACCAGCTTAGTGTGCCCTATGCAAGCAGAGTGAGGGGAAACGATCCCTCACTTATTCATTAATTTCCCTTTTTCTTCAAAAACCTGGGCCGAGTTGAACCCTCACTTCAATCAATCGCTGGAATGGAGTGATCCTCCAGTGGAAGAGGCTTGGAAATCCTGGGTTGCTTCTCCAGTGACTGCGAAATATTGTGCATTACCTCTTATTTCCATTTGGAGAATTTGGTTGGCAAGAAACAAGGAAGTTTGCAAGG
The DNA here is from genome assembly GCA_001517045.1 of Pseudotsuga menziesii. Lineage (NCBI taxonomy): Eukaryota > Viridiplantae > Streptophyta > Pinopsida > Pinales > Pinaceae > Pseudotsuga > Pseudotsuga menziesii. Next base: position 187,026 of record LPNX010162933.1, read on the forward strand.
ACAAGCCAACTATTCCTGAAATTGTTGCACAAAACCGCACTAATATTTTATCTTATTTTCCATAGGAGAAGAATACCTCGGTTCCCTATATTATGTCTTAGGTGGTTATTAACAAACAAACGCCTTGGGATTATTTCACTGGGGCTTCCCAAAATGAGGTCTATGGCAGAAGGGGGGTGCAGTTCTTCACATGACTGAAAACCTTTCCTATAAAATACAAATGGGCCTTGGTCGCAGATCAAACAACTATGCTGAGATATGTGCTCTAAAACTGTTGCTCTATTTTTTTAGAGAGACGAACTGCACACAACTTCATATTTTTGGAGACTCCATGCTCATTATTAATTAGATAAATAAAGTGCAATTTTGCCACAATCTTTTACTAAATTCTATTTTGACAAAAACTCAGAGAATATTAGAGGAGCTTGACATTTTCTCTTGTCGACATGTATACAAGCAACGAAATGTTGAAGTTGACTAGCTCTCAAAGCTTGGATTAACTCTCCCACACAGACAATGGAAGATCTTGTAGCAGAATAACGAGACTTTCCATGAATACTACCATAGGCCTTTTACAAACAAACTAGAACATATCATCTAATCTAAATCTATAAATTCTTTGGTCTTCTTATATATTTTGTATGTGCGTTGTTATATCTGCATCTAGTGTTCCTCTAGGAAACCTGGATAACACTATATTTTTTGGATGGTGTATGGTTCTTTACACCATTACAAAGCTTAATTGTTATATTTTATTTTGCAAAGCTTAAAAAACTAGAAAAAAAGGCTTATAAAAACTTTTGTACAACTTATAATTTGATTATATTTTAATTAGATTACATATATTTATATATATATCATATCAAAACTATATTTGTAATAATATTATGCAATCAGTCAATGCTTTACACATTGAAATTAATGGCTCGTGTTGAAATTGACCCATTTATTTTTTTAACAGAAACAGTAAAAGAGGGTAGTTATAAACAGGCTGTGCACAACTATACATTACATAATATGCGATAACTGAGAGTTCTTGCTGTTCAAAAAAGAAAAAACCAAAATTGATCCAGAGGGGAGACCAAAGAACTCCACACAAAGTTTTTACATATATTCTATGGACTGTGGTAGTATATACCCTAATAAATTGTTGGTTAAGAAACAAACAAAAAAACATAAACTAAGAAAACCATTTAAAATTAGCATGAGGGTTTCATTGGCTAAACTATCGACTCCTCCTACATGGGCTGGACTGCAATAGGGGTTTCGTGGGCCTGACTGGCTTGATTCATGCTGACCAAATGTTGAAGGCCTTCTTGGATTCTATCCACTTTGCCCATCATTTCCTTGAGGTTCATCTCTGTGTCATCGATCCTAGAATCTTTGCAACATTATACATTCAAATAGGAGGAATCAAATTTAATTAATTATAAATAATAAATATATATAAATATATTTGAATTTAGATATTTTCTTTCCATCACATAAATTTATTTATAAATAAATAAACCAAAATCTTGATTTATTGATTAATATTATAATTTGTATCATTAAAATTAAATTGTAAGTCTTACTTTCATATCTAATATTGCAAGGCATTCACATTAATCTTACATACAAATCATTAATAATTAAATTATGAAACCTAGCTTTGATTATATAATTCTAGTATTGTGAGAGATTAGTTTTATTTAACAACTTATTTCAATAATGAACATAAGGTAAGAAAAAGTAACCTTATATACTTATTACCTTTAATTTTCTATTATTATGATATTTACTTACATCTATTAATAAAATTTATAATAATCATTCATTCACTAAAATTGAATAGCATTATCTTATATAATAGTGTGCATTTTATAATTTAAGAAATTAATATTAACTAAGCATTTAAAGTCGCCTTACATATAAGTATTGGCACCAGTAACTACCAAAAAAAACATCCAAACCTAAATCGAAAAAAACAGTCACAATAAATATATTAACCTTATCAAATAAATCAGCAAACATCATTGGAAAACTCATCCAACTAGCTTTACAACACAAATGATCAAATGGAGTATGTACCTAAGAGTTATGGTTTGGAAGCGCAAAGACCAACATGAAGCAAAGTGGAATTGAAAAAAGACAAATGTATGTTTTCTTAAAGAGCTCCCAACTCCAAACTTTTGAACTTCTTCTCTTTCCAAACACAACGATTGGAAGTACAGTTTTTATTTGTAGGGAAGCTCTAATCAAAACAAAATGCAGCTTTATTTGGTGTGTTAAATCTAAACTACCACTTGAGCTCATATTTCTAGATAGGACACAACACAATGTAGAACTCACCTGCCATAAACAATTGATAATGGAAAAAACTAAAAGAAAGACACAACAACCAAAGTATTTTCCTGCGTCTAAAAAGTCTCTGAGAGGCTATCAATGGGAATGGTATTAGGTTTAAATTATTGATTGTGAAGTATATGAAAAGACTTCTTTTGGCATCCTGACTTCGTAGGAAATCATTTACTTTTAGAGAAGTTTATGTGATCTGGAAGGATTTTCTACATACTATTTCATGGCTGGGCAATTGTGAAGTATATGAAAAGATTTCCTTTGACATCCTGGCTTCGTAAGAAATCATTTACTTTTAGAGGATTTTATGTGATCTAGAAGGGTTTTCTACATACTATCTCGTAGCTAGGCAATGGACTCATCTGGAAGGTTGGTAATGGGAGGGCTATTTGGTTGGGCCTGGATCCGATTGTTGGTCTGGGATCATCTTTTTTGCTCCCTCTCGACCTTCGTGAATACCTGGAGGATTATGGCATTAGCACGCTGGATCAAGCCAAAAAGTTTACCTCTTGTGCTCACAACTATAGGTTCTCGACAGCAGAGTTAAATTTGGAGGGTGATTGGAAGATACTTTGGGATAATTACACCGCAGGGTTGGAGTATGGAAGGATTCATCTTTCAGATCAATGTGATTCTTTATTATGGTCCCATAATCATTATGTGGGGGTACTTACTGTTGCTCAGGGTTATGAGTGTATTGTTTCTTCTTACTGCTCTGTGGGTCAGTCTCCAGTTCTTGATTTTCTTTGGGATCTTAATATTCCAAAAAAAATTGCTGCTTCATCTGGTTGATTGTAAGGAATCGGATTTTGACCTAGGACCAACTCCAGCGTCGAGGTAGACAAGGCCCAAGTATGTGTATACTTTGTTGCAAGGGAGAAGATTCATCACAACATCTATTCATTGACTGTTCTTTCTCCAAAAGAGTATACTCCATTTTTGAAGATCATTTTAGGCTGCCCCTTTCCCAGCATTGTACTGTCACTTCCTTTTTGGAATATTGGTTCAGTTGTATTCCTGTTAGCTCTCATTTCAGATATTTCCCTCTTTTCTTTTTTTGGTGCATCTGGAAACACAGGAATCAACGCATTTTTTACAATAAACAACCCTCTGTTCATGCTCTTCTTAAGCAGATTAATGACCTCATTCTCTTGTATCCGGTCCCTCAAAAGAAGAAAAGAATTAAAGTTGTTGGTCTCAGTCCCTTGATCTGTTTCCCTTGTGGCTTTTTTGATGGGGCTGCTGCAAGGAATTTTGGGGGTGCTGGATTTGTGATTCTTTTGAATGCTTCTTACTCCATTAGCTTTTCTATGGGCTGTGGCAGAAGCACCAATACCAGATCTGAGCTGCTGGCTTTGTGGGCCATTCTTATGGTGAGCAATCTGATGGAGATCCCACTACTTACTATTTTTGGTGACTCTCTTGTCATTATCTCTTGGGTTAACAGATTAGCTTCACTAAATGTCCCATCTCTAAGTTATTGGTGTGATGACATTCTTTCAATGCTGGAACTTGTCCCTCCAATGACCATTAAACATATTTATCGTGAGCATAACCAACTGGCTGATGGTCTCTCCAAGCAAGCTTTATTGCTGGACCCGGGTTTCGAAAACTTTATCGAATCATTGGATGGTGTGATCATTGATCACAGAAACTTTAAGCTTTTCTAGCTTGTGCCGAGCTTTAGTCCCTTATTTTATTTTGGCACTATATTTGAGTAGATTTGAATTGGTTCTTAGCTGACATTGAAGAGACTTTTCAGCCTTCTTGTTTTGCTCAAGACTAGTATGTTTTTTGGTCATTCTCGATCTCTTTATCAACATTTTCTGACCTGTTTATCAAGAATGATGAAAAAGTCTGTCCTAGACAAACTTCATGCTTCTCTGTCTCCTTGATCTTGGTTGTTTAGATGATTCATTGATCTTTTAGTTATTAGTGGGATCCCCATATGAGAATGTTTCCTGCAAAGCTCGAATAGCCCTCCATAGGCTGTATGTATATGATGTCCTTTGATTCAATAAGAATATCATGGTCTGGTATTTTTTCCTCTAAAAAAAAATATGGAAAATGAAATCATCATTGACAAATGAAGAAAGACAAAGCAAGCCTTAGAATATTAAAAAAACATGAACGCAAACACACTCAGATTTGAAGGATCTCCGATTTTTTTTTACCTAATTCTCAAAATTTTAATGGAAAAAATCTGTTATCAAATCTACAACACTATATTCCAAGGAAATTTGACTGGAAAAACTGTGTGATTAAACTACATTTTACATAACGTTTTTAATGATTAATTTACTAAATATAAAATATAGAGATGAAATTTAAAAAATTAACATATTTTTAATAAAAATATATATATATATAAGAAAATATATTGTTTCATATTTAGGTCGATAGACATTTTTATTTGAAATTTGGCATGGGTAAGGCCTATGCTTTTTCATCAACTTATGAAGATGAGACAATTGTACTGTTAAGATTGATTTTATGGCAGTGGTTCAAAATTCTAAATAAACAATTATAAAAAAAAGAATATAAAAAACAACTGGTAGCTAGTTGATGAATGGATAACTGATAGTAATGCATGGATAACTCATAACTGAAGAATGTAAGACATGGATAATTCACAGTTGTTAACTACAATAATACGAGGAATAATTTATTTATTTTCAAACTGTCTTTCCATTTCATAAGTATCTCTTAACCATTTGATCCCTATAGACCTAGTCCAGCTACAAACTATGTGAGTGTGCTAATCTAAAAGAATATTAACATTGAATTATATTCAATAATTCTGCTTAGTATAGATAAATATTCAAACAAAAATGTCAAACTCACCCTGTCAAAGGGGAATTTGTCTAATTTCGTATTGCTTCCCAATTTTAATAAACAGAGATACCAGCACTAGCGAATAAGCAATCATGAAGATGCCGGATTTTAGGCAGAGATACTCGGTATCCTTACGATTTCAATAATGATAAAAATGGGGGTTTGCTTTAGTAAACCGACTATGTAAGTTTGCACCAGAAGGGAAACTCCAAATTTCACCAGTTAAGGGTTTTCAGTCGGAGACTCGGATCCTTGAGAGGTCCACCGCCCACAGGTCACAGATGGATGAGACACTGCAAACAAGAGGGTTTTCAGGAAGAAAGCCGGCCAGCCCAGAGGCATAGACCGTCGCAAGCTCAATGGTCAATACAAAAACACACAATCCATGCACCACTCACCATGAGAATGATAAAATAATGTGCATGATAAAGACATTCAAATACAGAGTTTAAGCCAAGAATGTATTATATAATTATCTACTTTCATTTTATCAGCTAATAATCAATAATACAGGTAAGAATCCAACATACCCGATATCACCAAGGTGTGTACACCAGACAGACCAAGAGTAGGCACCAGACACACTGCATCAGCACTCCAGACACAGCAAATAGCAAGCACCAGACACACCGCATCAGCACTCCAGACACAACACAGAATAATGGAGTAACCTGCAAGCGCCCAACAAGAAACAGAGATTATTAAGTAAAATTGGGGAAAATGTATAGCTGTTTTTGGAGGGATTTTTTTTCACAACCGAGACACCCGCAACTCCCGTGACGGGAAGTCCATTTCAAATCTTAAATGCTATTTAAGAAAGTTGGTTTTAATTGTGGCGGTTGTTAAGATTTGCAGATCTAGGTGAACAGATGAGTTGAGCCGATGTATGATGCCACGGTAAGTGTGTTATTTTGTTCACTAGCTTATATTTATTTTGAGAACAGTTGGGTATGACAACAATGGTTTGAAATGCATTAAAAAGGTTTTGTTTTATATGTTAGAATTCGGTCGGGCTTTCGTCTCTCTAAGGATGATCGACTAACTGACAAGGTGATTCCTGGTCTCTGCGGGCTCCAGGTCTCTAAGTTGGTGCAGATAAATAGAAAGGTGATGTTGTGATAGATGCCCCTCCCCTGCTTCCTGTCGTAGTATTAAAGGCTTCTAGAGTGTATACTGTATGCTCCTCGGTGTCTGGTCGGGCAAGTATTGGGCGAAAAATACATTACATGTCATTGGGCATTAAATGCGACGATGGTTTCAAAGTAAGATCCAACTGTGGACAGTGCGACCGCCGTCGCATTTAATGCTCTATAGCATGTAATATATTTTTCGCCCAAGTATTGTAGTGAAAGTTGTTTTTTTTTATTGATTTAGTATTTTTTTTTAATTAAATAAGATATAAATAAAATATTGTAGCAAAAGTTGTGTTTTTATTATTGATTTAGTATTTTTTTTTTAATTAAAAAAGATATAAATAGATAAAGCTGTATTTTTATTTTTGATTTAGTATTGTTTTTTTTTAATTAAATAAGATATAAATGGGTAATGTACAATTTCATCTGCAAGGAATTTAAGATGGTAGAAGTGAATTTTGATGGGATTGGCATCAAAATATGTTTAGAAAAACTAAGTTATTTGTTTGTATATTTTTTATTCAATATTAATAATAATTAGATATAATGTTGTGGAATAATATTTTTGAGTAAGAATGATATTTTTTCTTCTTTATTACTTTGAAAATGAGAGGTTGATATTGTCACAGTTAAAGGGATAGACTTCTCACCTTGCCACATATCTTTGGGTTTTAGGTTTTTAATTGTATAGGGATAGACTTCTCACCTTGCCACATATCTTTAGGTTTTAGGTTTTAGGTTTTTAATTGTATAGATTAGTCTTAAGGAAGATTAGGTTTTAGTTACTTAGAGAGAGTTTACTAATAATGTCAACTTAGTAAAGTTGTTATCCCATGTGGTCATAACATAGTCTACTTATAATGAAACTATTTTTTTTTTTAATTAATTTTAAACTACTTTACTTTATGTAAAATATATGTGGATAAAATCTCATTTTGTTGTCATCATTAAGCTGAGTCTTAGAGTTTTTTCATTGGTGACCAAGGTGCAATTTCCTTGAGGGAATTTGGCCTTTGAGGTTGCCATGGGTGCACCTAGAGGTAGTGGTTCAATGTCTGAGGCTTGCATTGCACTCCTTGTGCACACATAAGTGGGTCAAAAGATCACTCTCTTATCATCCTTAAAACATACCTCAAGACTAACTTTTTAATTACTATAATACCAGGATGGATCCATTTTAAACTTAGATCTATGAAGCATCTTAATTTTTTTACACATCCAAAAAAAATTAACACCTCAAGAAATTTAATCCCTATCTCTCTTGGATAGATCTTCCTTTAAAATTGATCTATGTTTTTTATTATTTTTATTTTATCAGTAATAACTTTTATTTGGTTAAATAATTTTTTATGACAAGAAATAACTTTTTATTTGGTTTTATTTTTTATTTTATTGTATTACCCCACATGTATTTTTATTTTTTATTTTTGGAAGCATAACTTTAATAATGAAGGAGCGTCCTTCATTCTTTGTTATTTTTTGTAGTGGATTCTTAAAAGTTTTTTTCAAGGATTAAGGCCCAAGTTTTCTCCATGAAGCATGTCTAGGGAACCCAAGACTCATACCAAGTTCTCAAAAAATCTAACGGCACTAATATCCCCACTTATATGAATAATCTTCTCTTCGAAGATCATGTGTGGTGGTTGTAGGCATTGTTCTTAGCCAAAGATGCCTAAAATTTCCTTTCGTACCTAAGTCCCACTCTTTTCTCCCCAACCATGTCCAAGGTGTTAACATCTATAATTAGTATTAAAATTCTTTATGTGCCGCAAAAAAAACCCACTCAAAGGACAAAGATACCATGGAAAGGTCTATGGTAGTTTTTCAACATGTCATTCTTGGCTATTAATACCTAGAATCGTCCTTTAGGTCCTAGGGCCCAATTTCCATTCCTTAACAATGTTTACTGCCCCAAGACCCATACCTAATGCTCAAAAACATCTTAGCACTACCCATATTTTGACTATAAAGACAAATATCCCCTCGAGAGGTTTACTTTTGTGGTTGGAGACATCATTGCTAGACCTTTAGGTATACAATTTTTGTATATATACCCTTGCATGAACTTCATACACCAATCATGGTTAATACCTCACCACCTCAACCTAGTGTTCAAAAACTCTTAATGGTGCTCATATCTCCTCTTGGTGGATAGGGATACCCTCAGAAGATCATGTGTGATTTTTCAAAGTGATGTTGTTGGCCCTATCTACCCATATCCCAACTTGGAGGAAAATGATACTCTTAGGAGATCGAGAGTTATGGTTCAAGGTGTTTTTCTTGAAGTAGGCTACCTAAAAGTATGTTTTAGATACTAAGTCTTAGTTTCCTCTCTTATCCATGTCTATGGTCCCACAACCCATCCTTGGTTCTAAAAACATTATAATGGTTCCATGTTACAACTTAGAGGCCAAATATCCTACATAGAGGACATGTGCGGTAGGTTAAGGGTTTATTCACAGCCCTTGAGCTTAAAAGGTTACATTTTAGGACAAAGTATAATGTTTCATCACTTTATCTTGGTTTAGGCCTCAATACTTACACATAGTTCTCAAAATACCATAACAGTCCCAATATTCTCTATTGAAGGTGAAGGATCTCCTTGAGAATCCATTTGTGTTTGTCCAAGGCATTGTTATTAGCATTGGAAACAAAAAATATCCCTCTAAGGACTAAGGTCTAGGTTTCCTCCGTCCACCATGTTCAAGGCCTTGTGAATAATACCTTGTTCTCAAGAGTTCATAATGGTGTTCACATCACCATTTTAAGGTCAAACATCCCCTTGAAAATTCATGTGTTTTCGCTCAAGGAATCATTCTTGGGACTATATTCCATTAATATGCATTTAATGGATTAGGATCAAGAATTTTCTACCAACCATGTCCAAGGCCCTCGGACATATACTCTAGGACAACTATATGCTAAACAGGTTGATTTGTGGTTGATCAAGGCATTGATATTTAACCTAAATGCATATAACTTTACTTTACAAAATAAGGGCTATATTTCCTTCCTCAACCATGTTCAACGCATAGAAACTCATACCTATTATACGAAATGTTCTAATGCCACTTGTATCCCCACTTGAAGGTGAGGATAATCTTGAGAGGTACTAGGTGGTGGTTTGAGGCATTGTTGATGTCCATAAGTACCTATAATATTTATTTGGAGTCACATCCCCACATTTCCTCCCCAAACCATGTCAAATTCCTTGAAATCCATACATACTACTCAAAATATTCCAATGGATCCCTTAGTCCCACTCAAAATAAAACGCTACCCATGAGAGGTGCTATATATAACTTGAGTTGTTTCTCTAAGACTTAGACAATTGGAATCTTCCTTTATGGCCTAAGTTTTAGCTTTTATCCCCCAACCTTGCTCTCATATCCAAAACCCATACATAATGTTAAACAAATTCTTAGTTTCATCAACATCCCACTATTAGGTGAAGGGTATATTTTAGAGGTCATTTGTGGTGGGTTGAGGTGTTGTTCTTGGCCCTCTATGCATAAAAGTTTATTTTAGAGTTTAAAGCCAATATTCTATTTGTAGACCATGTTCATAATCCTAAGACCTGTATCTACTATTCAAAGCCTTCTAATGTAATTAATATCCCCACTGAGATGTGAAATGTTCCCTCAATAGGTCATCTATGTGGATTCAAGCCATTGATATGGGCATTGCGTGTATAGAATGCGCCTTTATGGCCTAAGGCCTAAGTGTCATCCATTTACCATGTCAAACGCATTGAGACCCATGTTTATTGCTCAGTTTCTCCTAATGGAATTGGTTTCTCAGCACATACATAAAGGATACTCTTAAATAGTCTTGCACTGTCATTTGAAGTGTCTTTCTTGACCATAGGTTCCTAGATAGTTCCTTTAGGATCTAAGGTTCAAATTTTGTCCATTGTCCATGTATAGGGGCCCAAGACCCATACCTAGTCCTTAAAACCTTGCAAATTCCACCCATATCCATATTCTAAGGCCAAGGATCCCTTTGATAAGTCATGCCTTGTGGTTGTAGGTGTCTACATATCTATTAGCCTTGAATCCCCAAAAGTTAAGGCTTGGTTTCCTCCCTTAACCATGTCGATGAATCTTAGTCCCATTTGTACTTATTAGAATTTCATAATAGTATTGATATCCACACACACAAATCCATATATAGTTGTTTGAGGTGCTTTTATTGGCCATATATGTTTAGAATATTCCTATAAGACTTAAGGTAGAAGTTTCTTCCCCCAACCATGTCTAGGGCCTTGAGACCCTACATACTATCTCAAACATTCCTAATGAAACTAATACCCATCAAACAATTTGATAATTAATTATTACTTCCTGAGTGATACCCATTGCTTCCAGGATCTTCTTGTTCCTCATGAAGATAAACTTCTCATATGAAATAACTTCATTTAACAATGGCTTCAGTTGATTTTAAATAATCTTAGTGATGACCTCATAAACTTGAATGGAGAGTGAAATAGGTCGATAGTCAACAAATGTCACATGTTTCTCACACTTCGGTATCAGTGTAAGAAAAGTAGCATTTAAAGGCCTCGATACATAACCTTCCACCCGAGACTGTTCAACAACATCCAGAAGATCACCTCCCACAATATCAAGGAAAGCCAGAAAAAAATCCACTATCCATCCATCTGGAACCAGGATTTTGTCCTTAGCAAATCCCTTGAATACCGCTTCCACCTCTTCCAACGTAACAACCCTCCCAACCTCCCTAGTGGTATCTGTAGAAAAGTAAGTGGTAAAACGCTTAATGACCTGGAGCTGCGCCTGGATACATGAAGTTCTTGGAGAAAAAATCCACCGCAACCTCCTTCAACTTTTTATCTTCATGGATTCCATTACCCTCTGAATCATGTAGATCCCATATCACATTTCCATTATGACGAGCACTAGCAAAGTTCTGAAAAAACATTGTGTTCACATCTCCCTATTTGATCCACACAGCCCAACTCTTGCGTATCCAATACAAGGCTTCAAAATCTAACAAGTCCTCCTTACGAGCCTTGAGCTCAGTAAGTTGTTTGACATATTCAAGAGATAAAATTCGCGTTGGAGCAAGTAAGAAAAGCTCTGCAATACAATTCTCAATCGAAACAAATTCATTGTATCGATCATGTTTCAACCAATGTTCCCAATTGGTGACCACACGTTTCAAGACTTTAAGCTTACCCACCAGTCTAGACATAGCATCAACATCCCTCACGACACAATTATGAGGCTAAGCAAGCTTGATAAAATATGTAAAAGGCGCCTCCTTCAACCACGTATGGTTGAATTTAAATGTCTAAGAAAGTATTCTCCCACCTCCATCCATTCAAGGCATATAAGAGAGTGGTCATAAATCTCTAAAGGCCTAGTCCAAACCCTATGTTGTGACAAAAGAGGTAGTAAGATTCGTGCAACCAAAAACCTGTCCAACCACTTACCAATGCTAGTAGAACCTGATCTTCTATTACGCCATGTCATGCCCAATTTAAGAGTAGAAATGTCCACCAAGTATGAATCCAACAATAAATTAGTGAAAAGTACCGCTAAAGGATCACCTCTAGCACAAGTTCCCCAGGCTTCCGCATTTGACATTGTAAAGTTTAAATCAACTGTAATGATCAGATTGCATAGGTTAACCAATCCCTTCACCATAACCAAGTTTCAGAACCTCTCCCTATTTTGATAATGGGCATATAGATTCAAACAATTCCAGTGACATAAAGAAACTTTGAACCTGTCCTTGACCAGAATACCAACAAAGGTAAGAAAATATTTGCACCTAACCACCAAAGGGTTCCAAGCAGTTAACAAACCCCCCGAGAGACCATTCACGTTGCATGCCATAATTCCCAACCCATGAAAAGTTTCGAGAAACAAATCAAATCCTGATCCCGTGTACACATAATATCCTGAACAAAAACCATATCCAGATGCAATTCGTCCAACAAATGTTTGAGGGCAAACTGTTTGGGTCACTCTATGAACCCTATAATATTAAAGGTTACTAACCGCATCAGGAAATAAGATGATAGGGTTCCATTGCTCTAACATCCCTGGAAAGAGATGGAGAAGTCAAAGAAGTCCTGGCTCGAGTTGCCTCTTTGATCCAAGTGGAGAGAGGGACATAGCTACCATACTCAAGAGCATACCTATCTACCCAATATCCTAAAGGACCTTTAACTCTGTGAGAATGTCTAATGGTGGCGTTCTCACGCCTGATTGAGACCAAGGGTAAAATATAAGGAGACATCAGTGAACAGTCTGAAAAAATTGGTAAAGCATCAAGTAGTGTCGTATATTTAAAAGAAGTAAGTTCAGTAGTGATATGGGGCCCATGCTCCCTCTCAAACACAGAAGATACATATTCAGGTACAAGGGGAGGGAAATCATCCGACAACACGCCTAAGGCCCCGATAAAGGAAGCCCCACAACCTATAATCCTCCCTGTTGTAACCTCAGATTCATGAATGACATAAATCTCCTCAACCCCAACAACCCCTAAAATATCACCAACAACTGCCCCTTGAGAAGAATCTAATGAAACCTCCCCCCAGATGTGGGAAATGACACAAAATACGGTGGTTCGTACCCATGCCCCTGTACAACTGGCCTAGAATGGCATGAAGTATGACCACCAACCAAATCCATCCTTTTTATATCATGTCAATAACAACAATATACCCCTTAGAAAAATTCTCATAAACAAAGACAATTAAGGATTCCATCTTACCAATTTCCAAATTTGGTGAAGTAGGGGCATCTACAAGAGTGTCCTCCAACAACAACATAGTCTTAGTCAAATCATGATGAGAAAAATACTGGTCCAAATCAACATGAGAGCCACGTACCCGAGATGGTCTACCACCGAGCAAAATAGGATATTTGTTCCTTAAATGACCAGTCTAATGGAAACAGTGGCAACGGAAAGGAACATGCAAATAATAAAGTCGTTTGACCATCGCATGTTCACCCCAGATAATATCCAATTATGTCGGTAGTCCATCTAAAATATCGAGCTCAACCAAAGCCTTCGCCATACGTTTATCGAAGCTATGGAACAGTTGGTCATCTAAAGAGATAACGTGACATATATAGTTTGCAATGCCAACAAATGCTCCCACATCCATAAAGGTAGGGAGAAGTCCGGGAGCAGCACCCATAAGCATCTCTTCAAAGCCATAGAATGAACGGGTTCGAAATACACCCACCAACAACAAAGAACCAGTGAACCCGCCCCAATAAGCCAAAGACCTTCCAAGATATGCACCGCATCAGATTCCTCTAAAAAGAGGAAAACATACGATTCGTTTGAAAATCTACTAATAGTTGGTACGTAGTTTAACAATGGCTTCCAGTGTTTGGAAATCCAGTCCACCCAACCTTCCTTGTCCAAGCGGCAATATTCCAGCCTCCCCACCAACACCCATGAACTAAGAGATTACACCTTGTCCATAACATTATCATTATTGACCACAAACCACCTCCGACTCATCCGAGCTTTAAACACCTTAGCCATTTGACATGTACGATGCTTGTAGCCTGACACATCCCCAAAAACCTCAGGATTCCCATCCACCGAGGGGCATTGCATGGTAAGATAACAAACTGTTCATGGGAAAAGGAGCAACATAAACGTTAGAACGGGGGAAAAGGACAAACCCTATATCACGTTCTCAACCACAAAGTCAAACTTAACAACTGGAAGAAAAAACCAGAACCCTGACAATCAGGAAACCTCACGAGTAGCCCAGACTAACGCCCAGGTAACCCACAACCTCATGCACCAAAAAAATAGTAATACACTTGTAAAGTTGTTTATGAAGATATAATATTTTGTATTATAAGAGGTTGTTGGACAATGGTTAAAGAAAGTTTAGGTTAGCCACTTAGATATTAGTGGGTTAGTGACATCAATCATGGATAATTATATTCGGCTATAATCACTACTACATTTCGACCAAAAATCCGACGACCGTATTGTCGGATTTTCGACACTTCCCTGTCGCATGTACGACACTATGAATTTTTTTAAGCATCGATGGATTTGCATTAGTTATCTGACATCGTTCCAGTCCGTCGGTTTAGCGACAAGTCAGTTTACCATCGGTTAAATGTAAATCGTCGGTTACGCGTCGGTTAAGCGACGACTGTATTTTGGCTAAGCGTCGCTTAACTGACGGTTTTGGTAAAAAAAAATATTTTAAAATTCAATAAGTGTCGCTTAAGCGACGGTTGTTTTTGGCTAAGCGTCGCTTAATCATTGTTTCACCAAAGAAAACCGTCGGTTAAGAGACGCTTAGCCAAAAAAAACCGTCACGTAAGCGACACTTATTGAATTTAAAAAAAAAAAATCACCTAGCCTGTAGAATAGAAGACATAGGTCATCTATCATCCTCCAATGCCTCTTGTCTTGTCAAAGTGTCTGCAGTAACAGACATACAATGTTAACGTATATCATAGCATTATCAAGTATTTATAGTCTCATCAGTTAAATTAGATTACAATTGAATATTCCCGGATGCGGGTGTCCAAGTGGCGCAGGGTTCACATGCAATCAACAACATGGAGCACGGAAGTGAGAATGACATGCCGGAAAATGGCCCACAGTCTGGAAGCAGGTAGGGGATTTAAATGCCGATTGTTTAGAATGGTGCTAACAAATCTACACTGCCCACTTTACTCTAGGTTACCATCATAGGAATAAAGAGCATGAGGTTTCCCGGTGAGTTACTTCTAAGGAAAATATATATATAAGTGTTGTTGATATAGCTAGGACTAGGCTTAGATTTAATTTATTAGGAAACAATAAGTACAAGCCCAAAAAAATTCGCTACAGGGAGCAAGCAAATAGTGATACATTGATGTTGAGCCCCATGAGCATCATAAAATGGATGAAATATATCATTCCATTCAATTGACTGGCAGTTTAAAAGCTTGTTGCATTTCTGTGAGATCCAGGAACTGAAGATTAATTTCATTTTCAAACGACTACTTTAAAAGCAGAAAAATTCATAATACTACATTCATTTCATAATACTGACCTGTCCCAAAGATGACTCCATCTCTTCCCTTGTTAGCTCAATTATAACGTCATCCTTCTCTACAGTACCTTCTAAGACCTGAAAAAGTAATTTCAATAAGCCCCAATATCAAGAACAAAAGAAAAGAATTTTTGAAGTTCATCCAAAACCTCAGCATCTTACAGGCATCATCTTTTCAGTCTGCGAAGAAGACTCATACCGCTGAAGGGAATTTAGTAAACAATACATATTTTGGAAAAGGCACTTTCAATTTTCAGGAAATGGGGAAACAATGTAGTCACATAAAACATCAAAAAAGCAATTCACAATGAACACAGTATGAATACACAAAAATTTATGTATATATCGGACAATATTATATCACAAGGTGATTACATCTAACAGATTAGGCCTTGTCCATACATAAACAACAATTAAGTTTTAATAAAATTTATAAAAAAAGCAAAAAACTGAGAACACAACTCACAAGGTTTTACAACAATATAAATAAATAAAGAAGACCTGACAGGGTTTTACATAACAAGAAGGAAAAGTGTTCTCATATTTCAATTTGCTGGGAATTTTTCTTTGGGTTTTTCTATTAATTTCTTTGTTTTAGCTTTTAATGTATGGGGCCCACCCAAGCGTTACTAAAATGGAAAAAGTTGTGTTGTTTGGAAACAAGATTTCCATATAGGAATATCCAAAGGAATGTCTGGGAAAGGGTTCTGAGATGTTTCCAATACAATTACACATGGGAGATATTTCCCAGACCCCTTTATGGAGTTTCTTCTCTGTTTCCTTGATCAATTCATAAAAAACCAAGGAAAATTCAACTGTGAACCCATCTGGTCCTGGGATTTTGCCTTTTTGTAAAGAGTGCAGAACATTGAAAACTCCACTCTATGTTATTTCCTCATTTAATGCGTCATCCATTTCATCAGAGATTAATCTAGGGAAAAGCCTTAACACCTACAGAATCTCTTGGACAAGACATCCCACATGTTCTAAATAAAGAGAACGAAAAGGAGCCTCTCTTGCATCTGCCTTGTCTTTGAAAGAGGTAACCATGTGCCCTTGAGAGCCTTAAATATTTTTTATTGTATTTATACTCCTCCACCTATGAGAGGAAAAATGATGAAATATTTTTGTATTGTTGTCTCCTTTTGCTATCGAGAGAGCCCTACCTTTTAGCCTCCATTGTTTTTCTTCCTTGTCGAGAAGAGTGCTTCTTTTAGATTCCTCACTTTTTAGAGTTCAAGTTCTTTAGAAGAAAAGATACCTAAACTATTTTGGGCATACAGGTTCGCTCTCTTCTTCTCAACTACCTTAATCTCCCCCTTAAGACTTTTGTTGTGGGCCTTTGTACTATTCCTTAGTGACCTTTTTTATCTAGGTAAGATTATCCATAAATTGCTGCATGTAAGACGTTGACATGCAAACTTGGAGTGAAGTCTAGTTTTTCTAGACAACTAAGGTTAAATTTGAAGGGAGCAAGAGGCTTTGGCCCTGCCTTTTATATGGGATAATATAATTATAATATTTTCATTTGTAAATATCATAAACTTTAAAATGCAGTAGAGAAATTTGAATTTCAAATATTAAAAAAGACTGCTATCACAAACGGATTTGGCTATGGATAAATTTCTTGAACATTTTCATTTTTGTAATCTTCCAATTTACACTTTAGTCTCAAAGGGTAACAGATGCACTTGATTGCTCATAAGCATAACCCTAGATTACCAATACCCAGATTGAAAGAAAACAAATGAAAAGCATACCGTGAACTTGGGAAGGCGAATTTTATAAATGTCAACCAGCTCCATCATGAGATCAAACAAATTAGAGAAAGGACTATCCAACACCATCCCAACAATTGATGGATCCTCTGCTCCATAGAGAAGGCTACAACAGAACAAGGCTTTAGACACTGAATGCAATCCATATAACTTGCTTTCCCTTAATTTCTGAAGCAGAAAATTGTATAATTCACTATCCACTATGGACTTGTGTCAAATAATTGCTACAATGTAATCTAACATCTTTAAGTCATTTTGTACTTGCAGTCAATTATGCATCCCACAATGGCCATGTTGTGCAGCTCATCTGAACCTCACTTGGCCATTGGGCTCACACTGTGCAGGTCCATATGGTCCCTTAGACGAGTGGGTGTAACAAGCAACTCCACATTATCTTTTAGTGTGTATATGGTTATGTATGTACATTGTATATGTGTTTATATTATCTACCATATGTAATCTATAATCTATAAATTATAATGTATACTGATGACCAAGTGTTAAGACTGCCAAATTCAGAATATGGACATTGAATTGTTGATAACTAATCATTTTGTTTTCAAAAAACCATATTTTTACAGTAACATCTCTTCCATATGAGAACTTGTCTAATGTTCGATCAACAGAGAAGTTTAATGAAGGACATCTTCTACTAACACAATATCAGGAGAGCATAGAAAGGCACAGACTACACTAAATGTTAATATAACAACTTCTATGGATCCTGATGATGAGCAGAGGTTCCACTCGAAATATGTCATCAGCTCCAACTTTCAACACAGTGAATCCAGAAGGCTTAATTCAATGTTATCCACTGTGGAAACATCCAATCTCGGAAACTTCAGTCTTCTGTGTAAACTGTTTGATATTCCTATTTATCCACAAACACTACAAATCTCACAAAATATGAGAAGGAGAGAGAAAACATGGTAGATAACCAATGTACATGAAGCACCACAATTAACCTACAACAGAAATGTAAGAGAGAATACCCACATGCTGTCCTGTTCAAGATCTGATGTGACCTGGTTCAAAAAGTCCAATGAAAACATGTGCAAGCATATCTGTCGTGTTAAGAAGGGCCAATTAAGCCAGAAGTTATGCACAACCATCAAGATAAAAATTTAACAACAAATTTACTACTCACTAGTAATACACAAAGGCAAAATTATAACAACAAAGTATTCTCACATACATATAACCCAAAAACAATTTTACCA
The DNA here is from genome assembly GCA_001517045.1 of Pseudotsuga menziesii. NCBI lineage: Eukaryota > Viridiplantae > Streptophyta > Pinopsida > Pinales > Pinaceae > Pseudotsuga > Pseudotsuga menziesii. The sequence continues at coordinate 205,387 of LPNX010162933.1, forward strand.
GTAACAAGAGTCGTAAATATGTACAGTCTCATTAAGAGACCTCATGTCAACTTAGGAATGGTACTTACATAACATAAAATAAACCATAAAATCTGTTTCTTATCATTTACAAGTTATATCCCATTATAATAAAGGGTAGATGAGCACACACAAATAGCGATACTAAGTGAAGTCTCTTTCCAGGTAACCCCAAAGAAATGCTATGCCCATCCAAATTCCCAACAGTTTGTTTATAATCCTTAACCACAACAGATTTTCATATATTTCTATAAAGGCAGCATTTCTAAGTGACAGGAAAACAATCTACAAATGGAAAAGGTTTAAGAACAGAAAGAATTGTAAAGAGAAAAAAATTAGCA